>CAUYON010165333.1:0-34805 GCA_963573935.1 Arctocebus calabarensis
AAATAAACATGTGTGCACTTCTCCTCCCCTAAAACTCAGGCTCCTTATAAGTTGTCAAGTCAAGAACTTATTATTCTACTAAATTCCGGGGTAGTGTTTTTCAACCTTTTTTATCTCACAACACACTATTGTTAAACTTCCACGGCACATTTAAATTATACTGACCAAAAAAGGAATAAAAATAAGAATATACTTACTGTGCTTCGAACTTCTCTTTAAAATAATTTAATTAATGATCTTTAAAAAGTTTCATAGCACACGGGTTAAAAATTACTGCCAGAGGGCATGGTCCTCATCTGAGTAGTCAAGGCTGGTCCCCTTTATAAACAACCCAGCTAGAGGAAGGAGAAAAAGTGAATAATACATGTCCTTTTTCTTAGGTTCTGGGTCTGGAAGTAGCACATAGTACTTCTGTCCACAATTCATTGGAAATAAATTAGTGACACACTCATACATAACTGTAAGGGGAGCTAGGAAATGTAGTTTAGTCATATGTATGAAAGAAGCAGAGAATACTTTGGTGGCCAACTAGAAGTTTACACAACAATGTTTAAATGTAGCTCACCTTCCTTCTTCAGTCCTTTCCTCAGCCTCTTAGCTGGAAGCAATTTCTCCTTCATCTGAACTACTTTAGTTCAGGGCTTATCAAACTGTGATGTGTTTTAGAATCGTGTCAACCTTGGTAAACCACAGACTGAATCAGTTGGTCAAGGCTGAGGCCTGAGAGCCTACATTTCCAGCAAGCTCCCAGGTAATACCCACGCAGTTGTTTACAGAACACGTTTAGAGTGTTCTAGCACATTGTCTGTTCTTTCTTTGTGGGATGTAACTTTTCCTACTTAATATTAGATATCCATGTGCATAATTTAACCTCCTTACTAGACACTTAACTCCCATAGAGAATCCAGGTCTCTTTGGCATCTGTTACTCTCACTTTCCCTCCTTCCAGCATTAAGAATACAGCCTTGCACACTTAACAGGACTTAATAAATATTTGAATAATTGATGAGTAGCTTCAACAAATTCAGAATGTTGAGAATAAACACTACTTATGCTATGTTTTGGAATAGGCTTAGTGCAATTACTTCTTTGAAAATTGTCTATTAAAAACTCTACTCTTACACAGCCTGGCCAAACTAAGGGAGAGCCTGCCAGAGAGTTGAGCTGAGTTAAGTGGAATTCAGCAAATGGAAATTGTATTTTATTGAGGACTTGCCTCATCCATGTGCTGTGACCATTTCAAAGGAAATGCTAATCCCTATGTTTGGAATTCATTTCCAGAGAGTTTCTCTGTTTAACAAGCATTATTTTGTGCCCACAAAGCTTCATGAGCCAATTTGATTAATTTTGTTGAAGTAGTAGCCTTATTTTTCCACCTGGAAGCACTGAATGATCTTCCATTTGGAAAGTCACAAGTTGAGTACCAATTAAAGCTGGATGAGAATGATTCCTCTCAACCTGACACCATTTTAGCCTGTTCTTTTCTCAGATTTGACATATGCAGTCATGTTCTGGGCCTTAGGGCTTAGAGTGAAAGAAGGGAGAGGAGGCGAAGTGAGCTAGTATTTAAAACTTTGTAATCTATCCTGAGTAACATAGAGCAAAGTAAGAAGACCTGTGGTTTCTTGCCTCATACCTGCCTGGGTGATGAGACTTCTAACTGGAACTATTTTCTACTTAGAATTTGTCATAAATGAAACAGGGTTGAGGTTTCCCTTCTGAAACCTGTTTGGGAAAAAGCTTTCACAAGTGAATGAATCATGTTTTGAAGATTTCAGAAATTCTTTGCCTAGTTGAATAAATGAATTTTAGTTTCTATTAGTCTCACTGGTACAATCAATTGTACCAATCACAAATTACAAAATTTTGCAGAGGAATCTTTCACTTCTTACCTGTAGGCTGTGTCATTGGCAGTATCTTGTTAGTCCTTAGTTCCATTACTAGACTTTAGAATTGAGAAAATGACATTCAGATATGCCACTAATTTATACTAGCTCCTTTCTTTCCTTACTGTGACTATATGCAGAGGGTGCCAAAAGATATAAATATTTTTTAAAAGGAAAAAGTGTATTAAACTTGTAATACTCAAGTCAATTTTGACTTCTGCAAGTGATAGAAAATCCAATACACAAGAAAATACAATATACAAGATAACAAGCATTTTGGGGTGTATTTTGAGTATTACAATTGTAATACAGATTTTTCCTTTCTTAAAATGTGTATACATTTCTGGTACCCTCTGTATGAGGATTCATGGTATTATCTGCCCTAATAAGTGGCTATCACACATGTCTGCATTTGATTTTGTAGGTATTACATATTTTTGACCTTCCAACTTCCCTAGTTTCGACATCATAGCATCACAACTCAAAAATGAAAATATTCCCAACAGGGCTGAGACTACATGTGAGGCAAGCCATGCCTTTAAGGAGCAAAATTTAAGGGGGCACTAACTTGCACATGCTAACCTTGCACTTGCAGGAATGAGAGTGAATGCCTGCTTAAATTTGGTACCCTGGGTGCCTAGCTTGCCTTATCCTAAACAAAGTCCTATTTTTCAAAACAGAGCCCAAAGTACCAGTTTCTGAAATCATTTGGATAATTGAGTTGGCTCCAGTCCTTTATCCCACCTTTGTCTTTTTTTGTTTTTATTTTTGTCTTTTTTGGTGTTTATGTAACTGTACATAACTTTACAAATGCAGACAGGAGAAAAGAAAAATGGAATTCAGCAATCACGGTTTTTATAAATCATATGGAGGTATTCTGTTCATTTGTCCTTTATGCTTCAGCTAAACAAAGTCTGCACGTAGATTATTTAATGAACATGCATTAATTATTGGCTTCAAGGATCTCCTTGAATTTATTGATATTATTCCTTGGTTTCAAAGGTCTCTGATTTTTCAGACCATTAGTGGCACATCTAAATGTAGACAAACACGTCATTCCTATCCAAGTGCCTCGCTATACCCACTTGCAAGGCATATGTGAATACCACCTAATTAGCTGTGAAGTGCACTTTGGCATATGTCGGAAGTTAAAGCCACTTCCTTAGAGGAACTCAAACTCTGAATTTATCTTTATTAAGGCCTTGTCCAAATGATAAATATACACTGCCGCCTTGCTATCTACTGCTTGGAAATAAATCACTTTAGGATTGATTTGTTAGCGGCTTTCTTCACTCTAAGGGTCCTCCTGCCTGATAGGTCACACTGTCCTTCTTCACAAACGAACACTGATAACCAAACAGAAGATACCACATACTGTCCATATGGTGAACAAAGAAGAAAACCTGGGGTGAGAGGAAACATGTCCCTTTGCACGTCCTGGGGGGACCGCATTACCAACACACAATATTATATTCTGGAAAAAAAAAAAAAACGCAACCTACTTTTTGAGTGTATGGGTAAACAGATGGGATGTACTCATTTTTTTTTTTTCCAGCAAACATCATGAACTTTGGTACTTCAGTCAGGAATTACAAACTCTTCCAGGAGTCTGCCAGGCAATATAAATAAGTGAAACATTCAGGAGTGGTAGGGACTCCAGGGAAACAGAATGCATTTTCCATTCACTCCAGTCTCTTTTTGCCACATGGGTCGGATCTTATTAGATCTGATTCTTCAAAAGAAACAGGTAATCTGATTTTTAAAAAGCATGATTGTTCTCAGTTCTAAAATGTTAGACAGTTAGTTTAAGAAATTAGTAAAGTCACTGTGTGGAGCAAATCAAATCTTCCTGAAGGACAGATCTGCCTCGCTAAGTCTTGCAGTCTAAATCCTTTTCATCTGTGATTCCTTACTCGAGATCATAACTCTTGATTCACTTGGTCACTTTTAATGGGTTAGTCAGTCACACTGTATGTTCTTAAGATGCCAAGATGACAAAATTTTAAATAGTCACATTTGCAACGAACTTTGTCTCACCCGCCTGCCTATCTGCAGTCTTAGCTCCCTCTCCTCATTCCCAGCATACCACAACAGTGGACACTTTAGCTAGATGTGACTGATTGACTTACCATTACCTTTCGAATGAAGCCACACTATCCCCATGGAACCACCTGCTTCCTGAGGAAGAAGTACATGGAAACAGTGCTGTCTTGACTAGGTTGGCTTTCTTAAATATTTAGTATCTTGCTTATCTCAACTGCTTATTTTTAGCTATTGTGACTCCTCCTTGCCTGTTTCTGAATTTGGCAGTTCAAAGTGGAGCTTGAATCCAGGTGTCTATTTCTTGAGGGACTATATTCTCTAAATTTATTCCTTATTGGTTGAAGTGAGACTTCTTTGATTTGCCCTGTGCCACAGATGTTTTAAGTCAGCTAGGAGTTTTCTTGCCCTTGTCATTCAGGACGTGAATTTACTTCATGGCCTGTTGAAATTCAAACACATCCCCCAAATTTTGATTAACTTCCAAGGGAGCCTCACATGCTTCCTGAGCACTCATGCTGTCCCGTCCTGCATTATATTTGCTTGGTGTGAAATGTAGCTTCTGCTTCTCCTTCCAGCTCTTTTGCTCTCTCTTTATTATTCTCAGTCCATCCATGAGCTTAGTCAACTTTTCCCATTATGCTGGCCAGGGCCACATTACTACCAGGCTTCATTCATCTCACTTTACCTGTGCCCCTCCCACATTAGCTCCTCACCCTTGCTCTCATTTTGCCCCGAAAATGCTCAATTCTTTTCCATCTATACTTATAGAGCAGCCTCCTCACTTTTCTTCAGCCTTGTTGTCACTTAACATTCAGGTTGTTAGAGGTGATGACCTTTGTGAACTTGTAAAAATGAAGTGGTTCTTTTTTTAATTAACAGAATAGCAGAGTGCTAAAAAACTTTGTATTCTAATATCTTATGCTGTCAGAACTTGGCAGTTTGAAATCACATCAATAAAAATGGAAGACACCATTCTTGCCTAGAAACAGTCTTGATTTCCCAATCCAGTTGCAGAGATTCAACTGAGAGGATTTATAATATAATATTCCACAAATATTTTAATTCTTTAGTTTCCAAAGAGATAGAACTCTGGGTCTACTTCTGAGCCTGATGTTGATCCCATTGCAGCTAACCTTGCTCTACCTTGAGACTATCAAAATGCTGCTTCATTTAAATTTTACCTATATTGCTCTCTTAACCCAAATCCACTTCCTTTGCTTGTTGAGTTGCTCCATAGTTTTTCCTTTGGTATGGAATCTCCCTTGCTTTAGCAAATTAATAAACTTAGCCTTATACTACAGAGGTCGTTATTGGATGGGCTTTATCACCTTCTACTCCAAGCATTTATCAAAGTATTTGTCCCAATACATGAAGTTTTTTCTGTAAGAGGACTTATCTTTCATTATAATATAACTTCATGGAAGTTATACTTTTCATAAAGGCAGTGAATTTGGCCTGTTTTCTTCACTACTGTAGAACAGTCCCTGGGTCATGGACAGAAGCAACCAATGAATTCTGTTAATAGCCATTAAAGTGATAAAATTACCTCCACATTTGTATAAAAGTATGGTACTTCATTTCAGTTTTCCCTAGATTTTGCCTTGAGCTCTGGAATAAGGAAGATCTGATATAGATTCTGTATTAGTCTTTTCAGGCTGCTATTATAAAACACAGTAAACTGGGTACCCTATAAAAACCAGAAATTTATTCCTTACAGTTCTGGAGGCTGAGAAGTCTAAGACAAGTTGCCTGCAGATTTGGTGTCTGCTGGGGGCTCATTTCCTGGTTCATAGATGGTGCCTTCTTTCTGTGTCCTCACAGGATAGGAAGAATGCAAACTAGCTCCCATGGGCCTCTATTATAAGGACACTAATCCCAACCATTAGAGCTCTGCCCTTATGACTTAATTACCTCCCAAAGGCTCCATCTTGTAATATCATCATGTTGGGGATTAGGTTTCATTGTATGAGATTTGGGGGGAAAAACATTCAGACCATAGCAGACCCACATTATAACATTTAACTAACTGTATGAGTCTGGGTGAATTATTTAACCTCTTTGCCCCTTTTGGGGGGTTTCTTTTTCAGCTGTAAAATGGGGATGATGTCACCTATCTTACTTGGTTGTGAATATTAAATGAAGTGATGTCTGTAAAGGACTTATTGTGGAATTTGACACATGGTTAATGCTCAGTAAGCATCAGCTAGTATTTTTTATTATAACTTTCCTTGGCCTTAATCTTTCTACATGCCAGACATTTGGGCATTGCTATGCCTCTGCTTCTATTCTGTGCTAGATTTTATTTTGCACCATAGTGTGGTAACATACATATTATCTTTATGTTTAGTTGTAAACTCTTTGATGGCAAGGTCTGTGTTTTATTTGCTTACGTACCATCATGAATAAATACATCTACATCTCTGGCACATAGTGGGTGCTCAAGTAACTGTAATTGGAAAGTGTGCCTGGAAAGGAAAATGGCAGTAATTTTGTAGAGTTAGGCCTGAGAAATGCAATGCCTGCATTGAGTGTTAGCTGACATAATATAACTTTAATAGCTTTTTTGAGTGGTTTTAGAATCTAACAACTAAATAGGAGAGGTGGGGTAATGAAAGAGCTTTTCTGAGTGTTGTTTGCCCCTGCTGAGTGGGCATTTGAATGACCCAGAGAAAATGAGAAGGGACTAGGAAGTGGAGTTGGATCAACGTGGTCATTTAATTTCTCTGTTTCTTGGGAATTGCCACTTGAGTTTAGTCTAGCAATTTGGAGGAGGGGGTGAATTATGTATAGTAAATCTGTAACCAGAGATCAGTTCACTGAACTATACTGGGGTTTTGCTCTCTTACTGATCATGTTGGAATCTGTGACCTCTTTGTCTTTTAGTCTTTCTGGGGTTAAGAACTAAAAGCAAAGAATGCTGTACTTCCATTGTTGGGCAGGCTTAGTTCTGTAAGTGGCTCTTCACTTGTGGGAGTATTGATGGCAAGTACTCTCTCATTTCTCTCTCTCTCATTTTCTCTCTTTCTCTCTGTCTCACTCTATTGCAGGACCCAGACCTAAGAACAAGACTCAAGACCTAGGGGATTACAAGAGGTCAAGGTGTATTCAACATTCCTTTTCCTCACAAATTCACATCTTTTGGCTTATCTTCCTTTTTTCAGCATTCCAACCCCACCTGCCCTCCTTAGTATTTTCCAGTGGGTTATATCTGATGATGACCAAGTTCCCCTTGCGTATGTGGTATGCTGATAAGCTGTTTATCTAAGGCAAAAAGACCCTTGATTTGTAGGCTTTCCTTCTTCTTTTCCTCCCCCTTCTCTTTTTTTTAGTTCCAGGCATATTAGTTCCACTCCTACCTCTAATAATTCTGCTCAGTTTTTTTATTCTCATCTTAGTACACATAGCTCAATTTTCTTAGCTGTGTGTGGTAGAAGTAAACACCATGTTATTTACAAAAACATTTCTGGAGGCGTACAGCCAATTGAAATCATTTACTGGTAGCAGTTTTCATGCAACCATTCCTGTAAACCACATGCATGACATCCACAACCTAAGAAGGATTTTTTTGTCATTATCTTAGAAGTCCTAGACAGAGAAAACAGGAAGGAGAAAGGAAAAAAAAAAAAGGCATACAAATTGAAAAGGAATAGGTCAAATTATCCTTGTTCACAAATGAAAGGATCTCACTTACATTTAGAAAACACTAAAAATAGGCCAGACACAGTGCTTTACACCTGTAATCTTAGCACTCTGGGAGGCCAAGGCGGGTATATTGCCTGAGCTCACAAATTGGAGACCAGCCTGAGCCAGACCAAGACCTTGTCTCTAAAAAACAGACAGGCATTGTGATTGGTGCCTGTAGTCCTACCTACCTGGGAGGCTGAGGCAATAGAATCACTTAAGCCCAAGAGTTTGAGGTTGCTGTGAGCTGTGATGCCATGGTACTCTACCAAGGGTGACAAAGTTAGACTCTGTCTCAAAAAAGAAAGAAAGAAAGAAAGAAAACACTAAAGATTCCATAAAAACTTAAAACTGATAAACAGATTCAATAAATCTGCAGAATACAAAAATCATCATACAAAAATCAGGAGCATTTATATACTCCAACAGTGAGAAATCTAAAACAGAAATTAAGAAACGAATTCCATTTACAATAGCTACAAAAAAGTACAAAATACCTCTGAATAAATTCAACCAAAGAAGTAAAAGTTCTCTACAGGGAAAAGTCTAAAACATTGATGAAAAAAATTGAAGGGGACACAAAAAGATGGAAAAATATCCCATACTCATGGATTGGAAGAATATTGTTAAAATATCCATACAATTTAGAGTGATCTACAGATTCATTGTAATAGCTATCAAAATACAGATGATATTCTTCACAGAAATAGAAAAAGACATCTTAAAATTTATATATAACCACAATAAGCAAAGAAATCCTGAGCGAAAAGAATAAAATAGCTGGAAACAGCAACACATTACCTGACCTTAGTAGACTTTAGTTTTTAGAGCCGTTTTGGGTTCACAACAAATATTACAGAGATATTTCATTGTTTAAAAAAGACCACACAATCTGTGGAGAAAAAAAGGAGAGTTTTATTTTTTATAAAAAATGCTGAGACAGAGTCTCAAGCTGTGAGAGCGCTGTGATGTCACAGCTCACAGCAACCTCAAATTCTTGGGCTTAAGCAATTCTGTTGCCTCAGCCTCCCAAGTAGCTGGAACTACAGGTGTCTGCTGCAACGCCTGGCTAATGGACACAGGTTTTCAATTCTGTTAGGTAAACGCAAACAACTATAATTGCTATGTTCTATGGTAAGAGTATATTTAGTTTTTTAATAAACTGTTGAACTGTCTCACAAAATGGTTGCACTATTTTGCTTTCTTACCATCAATGAATGAATGTTCTTGCTCTACATCCTCACCAGCATTTGGTACTGTGCTCTGGATTTTGTCGATTCCAATAAATGTGTAGTGGTATCTTATTTTTGTTTTAATTTGCAATTTCCTGATAACACATGACATAGAGCAACTTTTCATATGCTTCTTTGTCACCCGGGTATCTTCTTTGGTGGGTGAGATATCTGTTAGCCCATATTTAATTGAGCTGTTTGTTTTCTTATTATTGAGTTTTAAAACTTCTTTTTATATTTTGTATAACAGTCCTTTATCAGGTATGTCCTTTTTCACATGTCCTTTACTTCAAAGGACAAAGTGGGTCTTCATGTCCCTTTTTTCATTTTTGATGAAAGAAAGATCTATCTTTCAGTCACATGGGATTTACAGTATACTTCACATTTTCCTTTTATTATCTCCCCTTTCTTACATCTTGTTAAGAAGTATGATCATTTTTCTAAGCTTATACATTTCTTAACTTATTATGAAAATAATAGTGAAGAACAGGCAAGTCCAGCTACTAATAGTCTGTTTCCCTTTCTTCAAAGTATAAGGCAATATGCCCTATTTTCTGCCTTTCCGGTTTTGTCAGTTGACTTAGCTTTACCATACTTTGTAGTTGTATAAAAGCAACTTGTGCTCTCTGTCTAGAATTCAATGGAATTTGGCATCACCCATGGCTTGACCCCAGAGAAGAGTTCACCTATATCATTTTTCCTATCATTTCATTGCCCTAAGATAAACTTTTTAATGAGAAAATAAAATGTGTTCCAAGAGAAGCTGAAAACAATGTGCAAAGTACAGAAGAAAAGCAAGACTTTCTATCTTTTCAATAATATGATCATTCATAATAATGAAGAAACAAAAGTAATTCAATATAACAGAGACCGAATTTTAATTTTTAAAAACTTAGCCCCCAGAATAAACATCATATTTGGAAAAGTATTATGATAGCTGCCAAGCTCTCTGATAGCATCTGTACTTCTATCTAACATTCAATTTCTACTTATTTCATCTGATTCTTTCAATATCTTACATGTTAAATGAAGAGCTAAAATAGGAAGATATTTAAGAAACTACCAAATTTATTGGGTCCTGATAAATCTTGTGTTTCTAGGAACTGCCCAGTTGACCACTGGTCTCCATGGAATCCACGTGACTTTTCTCAATATGGATTTGAACAATACTTCAAGTGGTAATTTCCTATCAGACTCTTCACTTTGTTCCTAATCCAAGTACCTTGTTTATTTTCCAGGGATTATGAAGATTTAAATGACAACCATGGTTGCAGGAACAGATTGTTAAGGGGCTGTTTTTCAATGAAAAGTTGGGTCAGATGGAGGCTTTGAAATTGGATCCTTGGATTGAAAAACAAATTTGGTAGCCATGAGTCTCATCAGTGGCACCTCTATCAAAAGTCTTGTTTTTAATTGTGGTAAGAACATTTATCTTACAAATTTCTTGTTTCAGGTTCATTGAGGGTATAAAGAAATTAGTTTACACTGTTTGCATTTGTTAGGTAAAGTCCCTCTTATAGTTGTGTCCCGACCCGAAGAGGTATGCTATACAATGTAACATTGTGCCCCTTAAGTAGAAGTAACCTGTTCCCCTCCCAGCTCCCCCCTCCTCACTCCCTCATTCCCTTATCCCCCACCTTGAATTGACTTGAGTTTTTTTCTTATGTGAGTATGTATTAGATCATCTACTGACTTCATATTAGAATTGAGTACATTGGATTCTTGCTTCTCCATTCTTGTGATACTTTACTAAGAAGAATGGGTTCCAGCTTCATTCAGGTTAATACAAAAGATGTAAAGTCTCCATATTATTTTAATGTCTGAATAGTATTCCATGGTATACATATACCACAGCTTGTTAATCCATTCCTGGGTTGATTGACATTTAGGTTGTTTCCACATTTTGGTGATTGTAAATTGAGCTGTGATAAACACGAAATGATTTTTCTCTTCTGGGTAGATGCCTAGTAATGAGATTGCAGGTTCAAATAGAAGATCTATTTTTAGTTCTTTTAGGATTCTCCATACTTCCTTCATAAAAGGTTGTATTAGTTTCCAGTCCCACTAATAGTGTAAAAATGTTCCCTTCTCTCCACATCCACATCAGCATCTGCAGTTTTGTGACTATGATGTGGGCTATTCTCACTGGGGTTAGGTGATATCTCAGGGTGGTTTTGTTTGGCATTTTTCTGATGATCAGTGACAATGAGCATTTTTTCAAATGCCTGTCAGCCATTCATCTGCTTTCATCAGAGAAGGTTCTGTTCATATCTCTTGCCCAGTGGTAGAGATTGGGATTGTTTGCTCTTTCTACGCTGATTAATGTGAGCTCTCTGTAGATTCTAGTTATCAATTCCTTTATCAGATTCATACCATGCAAATATCTTTTCCCATTTTGAAAATTGTCTTTTTGCTTTCCCTGTTGTGTCCTTAGCTGTGCAGAAGCTTTTCAGCTTAATTAAGTCCCATTTGTTTATTTTTGTTGTTGTTGCGATGGCTGCTGACGTCTTTGTCATAAAATCTTTCCCCAGTCCAACATCATCAAGAGTTTTCCCCACATTTTCTTCTAAGATTTTTATCATTTCATATCTTAGATTTAAGACTCTTCTCCATCTTGAGTCAATTTTTGTAAGGGGTGAAAGGAGTGGGTTTAGTTCAGTCTTTTGCATGTGGTTATCCACTTCTCCCAGCACCACTTGATGAATAGGGATTATTTTCCCAGTGTACGCTTTATTTGGTTTATCAAAGATAAGATGGTAACTAGAGACTGGTTTTATCTCTTGGTTTTATATTCTGTTTCATATGTCTATGTCTCTATTTTTGTGCCATTACCATGCTGTTTTGATTACGGTGAACTTGTAATATAGCCTGAACTCTGGTAGGGTGATCCCTCCAGCTTTGTTTCCATTACTAAGAATATCTTTGGCTGTACAGGTTTTTGTTTTTTTTTTTCTTGTTCTATATAAAACAAAGTACTATTTTTTCTAGTTCTTCAAAATATGATGCTGGTATTTTAATGGGATATCTTACATATTTTAAAATTTGCAATATAGTAGTGTTAAATATGTAGTTTAGGCAGGATGTTGTATTGCAGATCTCTAGAACTTACTCATTTTACATAGCTAAAACTTTATGCCTATTGAATATCACCTCCCCATTTTCCCCTTCCCCTAGCCCCTAGAAACTACCATTTTCCTTCCTTTTCTTATAAGTTTGATTATTTTAGATACTTCTTATAAGTGGAATCACACAGTATTTGTCTTTCTGTGACTGGCTTATCTCAGTGTAATGTCTTTCATGTTCATTCATGTTGCTCAAATGGCAAGATTTCCTTCTTTTTTAAGGATAAATTATATATATATATGTGTGTATATATATATGATTTTCAGTTTTCATTCAGCCATAGATGCACACTTATGTTGTTTCCAGATCTTGGCTATTGTGAACAATGCTGCAATAAACATGGAAATGCAGATATCTTTTTGATTTCCTGATTTCGATTCCTTTGCACATATATCCAGAAATGGAAATGCTAGATCATTTGGTTAGTTTTATTTTTACTTTTGTGAGGAACTTCTATCCTATTCTCCATGGTGGTTGCACCAATTTACATTCTCACTAACAGTATACATGGTTCCAACTTCTCTACATCCTTGACAATACTTATCTTTGATGATGTTGTTGATAATAGCTACCCTAACAGTTGTGATATAATTTCTCATTGTGGTTTTCATTTCCATTTCACTAATAATTGGTGATGTTTAGAATTGTTTCATATTGGCCATATGTATGTCTCCTTTGTAGAAATATCTATTTAATTTTCCCCATATTTAAATTTAATTATGATTTTTCTTATTATTTTCCTATTAAGTCATAGGAATTCCTTATATATTATGGATAGTTGTAGGAGTTCCTTGGGTATTTTGGAAATTATTTCTGTGGTGTAAATATTCCAATCAAGGCCGATTTTAGAGGACTAGCTCAAGACCACTGAATTTTGTGTCCAGAAGAGATGTGCAAGATTGGCTCTTAGAAACCAGTTTATACTGGCCCCTGCATCCTATTGCCTTGAGCGCTGACATTTGACATTGGGTCTTTATCCTGTTTTCCATTCCCCATTACAACACACATGTAATAGATAAAATAAGAAAGTTAAATTAAAAGGTTTCTTCTCAATACTCAAAAAGATGACAAAAAAAGGCAAAAGGGTTTCTTGCAAACTTAATATATACACTACGAAATGAGAATTGTGTCAAGGATGGGTACTAGCTAGCTATTAATTTTTTTTTTTTTTTGAGACAGAGTCTCACTATGTCACCCTCAATAGAGTGCCATGGTATTGCAGCTCACAGCAACCTCAAACTCTTGGGCTTAAGCAATTCTCTTGCCTCACCCTCCCAAGTAGCTGGGATTACAGGTACCTGCCACAATGCCCGGCTGTATTTTGGTTGTAGTTGTCATTATTGTTTGGCAATAGAACATTGTTGTTTGGCAGGCCTGGGCTGGATTCGAAGCCACTCAGTCTGGTGTATGTGACTGGCGCCCTAGCCCCTGAGCTACAGGTCCTGAGCCTAGCTATTACTTTTTATTATAGTACCTTCTCATATAACATTGCTGATAAAGTCTTAAAAATTGCAACTTTAGGCTCGGCACCTGTGACTCAATGGGCTGGGGCGCCAGCCACGTACACCTGAGCTGGTGGGTTCGAATCCAGCCTGGGCCCGCCAGGCAACAGTGACGGCTACAACCAAAAAAAATGGCCGGGCGTTGTGGTGGGTGCCTGTGGTCCCAGCTACTTGGGAGGCAGAGGCAGGAGACTCACTGGAGCCCAGGAATTGGAGGTTGCTGTGAGCTCTGATGCCACAACACTCTACCCAGGGTGACAGCTTCAGGCTCTGTCTCAAAAAAAAAAAAAATTGCAACTTCAAGTGAAACAGTATACAACAAAAACAATTTTTATTATCAACATTATAAAGAAGCAACGTTAAACAAAACATTATTCAATGACCTGATGTATGTCATTTTGCTCAAAGTTGTACTTTCCAAGAAAATATTAGGGATGTTAAGTGTAGTAATTAGGGCAGGAGAAGCAAGAAGGACTATGGATTTGTGGTTCTGTAATATTTCCTGAATTGTCAAAAGCCTCTTTGAAAGTTAAACCTCAGCTCTGATGATAGTAGGTCCCCTGAGACATGTCTTCTAATAGAGTCCTCTCTCCATTAGTTATGGTAAAGACAACAAGGAGCAGTGTTATCAAAATATAAGCAAGTACTACATTATTCACTGTTGTATTTCACCTTGTTTCCATGTCCTCACACACACTAAAAAGTGCTCTGCCCTTAATTTAATATATCAATTTCTGCTGCCAATAAAAGATTCTGCAAATTGAATATATTTATTCTAGCTTGGAGCACAAGAGTGTGTGAAAAGAATTGTGCTTGCTTGCAATTGGTCCAAGTAGGGGAAGCAGAGAGACAGCTGAGTTTGGCCAAAACTGCTTAAAATGTGTGAGGTTTGGTACTAATTCCTTCAGTTTTTCTAGGTATCTCACATTCTTTTCTTGACCTTTGTCCAGTTGCCTCACACAGTATTTGTTTCTAAGGCTGGAGTCCAATAAATCTCACTTGGAGTGACTTGCAAAAATCTAAACAATAAGCTAGGAGTCTAGTGATTGCTGATATATATATATATATATATATATGTATGTATAGTAGTGATATACTGATTGCTGATATATATATATATATATATAGTAGTGTTCATATATATAGTGTCGTGTTCCTCAGACCAAAGAGACAAGGAGCCTGTAGTGTACTGGTAAAAGCTGAACAACCTGACTCTCTAGAACAAAAGGATGTGTGTATATTCCTACATTCTACTGATATAAATGATGAGTAGCACAAAATTAAAAAAACTATACTCCTTATTTGAAATTCCATAAATCCAGTTCATCCTTGAAATGTTTTTGTTAATTTTTGCAGGTTCTTCTAGTCAAAGCCAATCTATACTTGTGGTTGGTAAATGAATGTAGTCTCAACATAAACATGGCTATTTTCATTTATGTTAAAAAGTAGTAACTCATTAACTCGTTAAGTAGTAACTTAATAAGGATGTATATTAGAACTTATCTCAGTGATGTGAGAAAGGCTTTTGCTGAATCAGATAATAGTTTTTGAATGATAAAAGAATGTGTAATTCATTTTTTTGTTAGTCACAACATACTGGCTACAAATATAACAGTTCTATTTACATCATTAACACTTTCTCCATAACTTGACTTTCAATAAAGGAATAAATCAAGCTTTAAGTTTAAGCATATTTCAGTTTCCATGTTGTAAATACTCCCCACCATGGATGTTAACTCTAATTGTGAAGTTACTGAAGTAGGAGTCCGAAGAGATGCAGAGCAGCCCTCCATCAGGGAGTATTTCTACCACACAAATACTACAGATGCAAATAACCTCAACAGCATAAATAAGAGCAAAATACACTACGAGAATTAGGAAGTGATATATTTTGAGGTGTACATTTAGTTTTAATATAGTTTAATTATAGATATACATAATTGAATTTTTAAAAATGGCTGTATTTAACAATTGGCTCATAAAATTTTTGAAGATTTAAGAATTAGTCCTTGTGAGCTGAGATACATCAACTTCCATCAAGCACACTGGCAAACAAACTTTTGAAGAAGCTTTTAGAGGATAGACACTGTATGTGTAACCTCCAAGATTCTTTATCTCTTAACAATTTTAATAATAACAATATATAATCCAGTACCACTTTGTACTTTTCAAATTCTTCTGGAAGTCCCTAGTAGATATCTTCTATATGATCATGAACAAGTTTTCTTACCATGTGCCGTTGCTGCTTTGCTGGACATTAACTATAGGATACTCCCAGAATCAGCATATATAGGGAAAATGGGACATTGTAGTGAAATATACATTTATGTACAAAATACTTATTACAAATTTGCAAAATAGTTATAAAATATTCTCTACATGTTTCCTCCCTGTTTGTAACATTTTGTAAGAAATATTTTGTAAATAAAGGTACATTTAGGTACCATTTCCCATTTTCCCTATGTATAGTGATTTTATGGACAATTTGGGGAGCACCCTGTGTTTATTCATCTGGGACTACAGTTTCCCATTTAGGCACTGTTATTTTTTTTTAGGCACTACTTTGCTGGCTTTTCATGTTTATTCTTGACCCTATGGGCCTTCTGCTGAGCACTGATAACAAAGCACAGATACATTTGTGGTGACAGTGCACTTGGGTAATTTGTCTTAAAGTAGGAGAGAATGCATCATCATTCATTCGTATTATATTTTATTGGAAGGGTTCCCCAAGCAGGACTACTTATAATCTTGCAATGTCTTTGAATAATCTTTTTATTTGAGAATCGTAACATTTTTAGATTTATAGAAAAGAAAGTTTAGTTCAGGGAGTTGCCACATATCTAATACCCATTTCCCCTATTGTTAATATCTGAGATTATTATGGTACATTTATCAGAATTAGTGAATCAATATTGATGCATTATCATTAGCCGATGTCTGTACTTTATTCAGATTTCCTGTTTTCTCTAATGTCCTTTTTCTGTTCAAGTATCTCATCCAGGACATCATGTTACGCTGAATAGCCCTGTCTCCTTGGGCTTCTCTTTGCTCTGACAGTTTATAAGACTTTACTTGTTTTTGATGACTTGGACAGTTCTGAGGAGTACTGCTCAGGCAATTTGTCGAATGTCCCTCAATTGAGATTTGTCTAATGTTTCTCTCATAGTTAGAATTGGGTTTAGAAGAGGAAAACCACAGAGGTGCCATTCTCATCACATCCTATCAAGGGTACATACTATCAGTATGACTTATCACTGTTGATGTTGAACATGATAACCTGGTTGCAGTTATTAACTTTCTCCACTGTATTATCTGAAAGCTGATTTCCCCACTGGAAAGTTACTTCTTAAATTTTTTTTCCATACTGTACTCTTTGGAAGGAAGTCACTATGAACAACTTATGTTTATTTTTTATTTATTTATTTTTTGAAGAGACAGAGTCTCACTTTATGGCACAGCAACCTCCAACTCCTGGGCTTAGGCGATTCTCTTGCCTCAGCCTCCCGAGTAGCTGGGACCACAGGAGCCGGCCACAATGCCTGGCTATTTTTGTTTTGCAGTTCAGCCGAAGCCAAGTTTGAACCCGCCACCTTCAGGATATGGGGCTGGCGCCCTACTTGCTGAGCCACAGGTGCCGCCCCACAACTTGTTTAAAGAGTGGAAAATATCTTGAGAGTGGAATAGCTACATGAATTATTTGGAATCTTTTGCATGGGAGATTTGTCTCTTTGTCCCTATCACTCTTATGCCACTGTATACTCATTGAATATTTGCTTTAAACTTTAAATTATAGTCCAATGTAGTCAATTTTCACTTTTCGATTTTATATTTGTGAATTTATCTACTTTTGAAAATTTATTTGTAACCTGCAAAGCAGTCCTTTTGTTGTTCATTTGCAGACATGTGCAGAGTGACAAATCTTTGAGTATTCTGATGTATACCTTCCCAGCTAAGGTGCAGGAAGGTGATATTCTACCTACCTGTTTTAACTCTCATATTGTGAACAACTATCCTTTATGTTTTCTATTTATTGTCATGTTTTCCTATTTTTGTGATTTTGTTGGTGAATCCATATTAAGGTAAACATGAGTTCAAACTGATGTGTCCAACTGCATTACCACCTGGACCATTCTTGATTATCTGTAACCTTTCACTCCAACAGCAAGAAACCTGGCTCTACCATCTGCTATCTATTTACATAATTGTTGAATTAGGATACTGTACATGTATACCACTATTAGAATTGTTAACCCATACCCTGTGGGAAACAATTTTCGTGCTAGAGTTCTCAGCTTCTGTATAATCCTTGTGCCTTTAGTCTTATAGTCTCCACTCACCTCCAAAGTTACTTAGCTCAGCACCATTTCCCTCCTCCCACAGCTTTTATTATGGTAATACTCTTCAATGTCCTTGACTGTTCAATTTCTCCTTATTCAGACATAAGCCTTGTGAGATTGGGCTAGGAAACAGATCTAAGTAGCAGATAACCCATGATGCTTAGGATCCCTGATGACTAAACTGTTTCATCTCTCCTATTCTATCCCTTGATCAAGGTCAATGTATCTCATTATTTCCCTTTCCATGATTCTCTTCCAGGATCCTTCTTAGTTTATACATAGGTAGTCTTTTTAAGGTTGTTTGAAGATTGTTCCATGTGTACTCAAACATGTCTGAGTTCTAATTAGAAACAAACTGCACTACTGCCCTACATGCTCCATCTCATTTAATTTCACTTAATCCTCATAGAAATAATTCCTAAACATTATTAAGTGCTTGCTATTATTGGGCATTTGTCTCAAAATTTTATGAGGTAGGGTCTATTAGTATTCTGCTGCTTTATAGATAGAAAACAAAGACTCAAAGAGACTTCTCTCCCATCCTTAGCCATTTTTGAGATGCAAACATATTTCAATTCAATGAACTTGTATTGAACACTTACTTTCTGCTGGCATTGTGCTACACAATAACGGTAAGTAGAAAAATGAGCAAAGGATGGCTCCATGATTCAAGGAGCTTTCAGCTTTGTGTGTGTGTGTGAGAACAATATTTACCTAAAACATAATTTCAAATAACATGAAAAAGGAATAGAATTACCTGATTCATTACAAGTGCATTTTATATGACATTTGGGGCAACTTGTTCATTTTGGAGGCTTTATCGTCTGTGCTATGCTTAATTGATCTTAACATTAGAATGACTCTTTCAGGAGTACTAATGACCTGGGCCTCTCAGGAACATTTTGATACTCAAAAGGAGGACCAGCCTTGGGTAACAAAGTAGCTATGGATAACCCGCATTATAGAGAAATACAACTTGACTGTAGATCTTCCTAGAGGATCAGTGGGTGCTCCCAGTCTAGCAGAAGGTCAAATAAGGTGCTTTGTATTTGCTTCCTTCCTGCTTAGCACTCACAGAGGGATCATCAGATTCACCTTATTTCCTTTTGGCTCTCAAACCTCCCAGCCCTCTCTCAGGTTGGTGTTTCCTAGCTTCCTCACCATTCATTCTTCTCCCCACTCTAATTAGTAGATTAGTGGGAGGTAGCTTTAGAAAGGGAAGGCTTTTCCCTCTGTACCCATTCTTTGCAGCAATCCAGCCAATTGGGCTTTAATTGGCTTCATAGGGCTCCTCAGGGCTTTGTCCTTTGTGCATCAGGAAGTTAATTACTTAATAATCCAAATGCGAGTCTTTCAAAAGTGCAATGTTAGCTCGTTCTTAGCGTAAAACTTGGGCTAGGCTGGGATACTCCAATCACTGCAAGAACCAGCTAAAGACACATCTGTGAGAGTGGAGAAATCTATGTTGAGTACTCCAAATGGAGGAGTCCTCTTTCATAGTGTGGCTTCTCACAGAACCTTAGGACTCCTCCCTATGGCTCCTTCCCCTTCCCATGCCTTTCCCTATGTTTTGACCATTTCTTA
The DNA here is from genome assembly GCA_963573935.1 of Arctocebus calabarensis. Classification (NCBI taxonomy): domain Eukaryota; kingdom Metazoa; phylum Chordata; class Mammalia; order Primates; family Lorisidae; genus Arctocebus; species Arctocebus calabarensis. The sequence goes on from CAUYON010165333.1 coordinate 19,389, forward strand.
GTAATTCTTTCTGTCAAAATAGTATATATGCTGTATGTTCTTTTTCTCAGAGACCTCATTTAGTTAATCTGATAAAGAAATTTATAATATTACTAGCCAACACTTATAATATAAGCCAACATTTGTAGGCCTCTGCTAAATACTTCATACATATGAAATCCTTTCACTAACCTTATGAAGTTGGTAGTTATTCTTATATCCATATACAGAAGAAGAATCCAAGGCTCAGAGAAGTTAAGTGACTTGTCTAAGATCACACAGCTAAAAAGCAGTTGGGCTGGGATTTGAATCAGGATTGTCTGACACAGGAGCCCATGGTCTACAAATTACCGAACTACAATGACAACCAAGTTTTGTAGTGACTGATAATGGCCTGCCTAGTTGTTGAGGCATGTTTGCACAATTTCCAAACCTTCGTATAGAGTATCAACTTTGTAATTTAATAATGCTATGCCTTTATTGAGCACCTACTATAAACTAGATATTTTCACCTTTCCAGTAACACATAATGTCCTAATTCTTAGTAGTGATTAATGGTAGGCATCATGAAAGAATTAGAGAACAATTAAGTGTTAAATTGCATAGTATTGATTATAAGTACACTGGATATTTGGAGAGATGGAATTGTTCTAGGTTTACATAGGTAGAGATGAAGGAGGAAGAGGGCAGTTTAGGTGGGGAGGAATAATACTGCAAGGGATAGGATTGGTAAGAAAAGAAGGAAATGTACCTGGCTAGATCAGTGATTTTCAAGTCTCTATGAAACTAAGATTAGAACCTCTCAAATCTCATGGCCATAGTCCTGCGGCTATATTTGCTAAAAATATCTCTAGCAAGCACATCGTTTTGTAACAGCAACTAACATTTATTTAATGCATATATCTCATAACATTTATGAGAATTTCTTAATTTAATCTTCAAAACAACCTTTTGAGATTTAAACTATTAGTCCTCTCATTTTATAGATGAGGAACCAGAAGCTCATGGATGTGAAGGAACTTTCCCAAGGTATAATAGCTATTAAGAAGCAAAGTTGAAAGATGAACCCAGAGGGTGATCTTAACTAGAAGGTTACAGTTCCTCTGTTTGGGAAGTACTACTATTGTCTAGGACCTTGTAACCCCTCAGTAAGGCCCTCCTCTAGTTTTTTAAGTCAGAAAATATATTTGAAAGGGCTACTTTTGTTGTTCTTGCCTATGGCCTAGAAAAGAAGCAGACCAATAACCCGAGTCCCAAAATGGTGGACTCAGGAAGCCCTCGTTTTCTGGTGGCAGGCTTCTCTTATAGAGAATGATGCCTGGGTTTCACTGGCACAAAAAACTGATTAGCTCTCTAGCAGTTTAGAAACATTCTTTCTTGGCTGTTACGATGCCTCCCCAATTTCACCTCTTCCTTCCCGGGATCTGAGTGAGAATTCTTCATTGTTCTCTGCAGAGGGGCATATCTACAATTTTGAGGTCAAGTCAAATAAGAATTACTTTAAAATGAAAGGCAACCTGAATCTTTCTGGTGTAGCTAAGTGCAATTTCTTGCAGCAGCACTCCTCAAACAGATGCATGAAGGTGTAGTTGCCCTGGGGAAATGTCCCCAGGAAGGGATCCTTCTCAGAGGGAATTCATGGGAGATCCCTGCAGTACCCTTAATTTCTAAATGTGCTTCATAAGAAGAGTTAGGGTGTTGGAAGTTTTTGAGGTCTTATAAGGATTTTTGACAAAGGTGAGCTAGATAGAGATCTGGGATTGCTGCACACCACCAGCTTGGTCTAAGATAGCAGTTTTCAACCTGTGGGTTGCAACCCCTTTGGACTGTATTAAAGGTTTGCGGCATTAGGAAGGTTGAGAACCACTGGTCTAAGAGAAAGAAAGACTGTGTGGCCACTTTGAGTCCTTAGAAACGCAGTCCACATCATTTGGAATTTAATCAGTGGAGTAGAATCACCTACAGAATGCTCTAGTTCCCCTTTCTCAGAGTCTATGTGCACTAAATTGCCTTCCGATTGCCAAAAATGACTGCTTCCATTTGAACAGTCTGTCCTTTATTTCATGTTTTCTGGCTTATGAAATTGTTTCAAGTATGAGAAAAATAATGCTAAGTGGTAAATATTGTTATCTTTTACACAGATCAGAAAACAAAGGTCCAAAAGAATTAAGTTACATGAAGCCTTGAACTTATACTTACATGGATGCAACTTGTCTTCATTTTTTCTTCTTTAGAATTGTTACATGAGTTAGGTTTCTTTCCTGGAGACCTAAATAGTGGGCACAAGTATTCTGGTTGTTGGACAGATCCACACCACCATCATGTATTAATAGTAGTTTAGGTAATCAGTCTGTTTATTGTGAGTTTGGTTATCATGACTCAGTCCCCAGAGGCTAGGGAAATTGACAGAACCAGGGTTCTGTATGATAGAGTGCCAGACTTTGGATCATGGTGATTACACTGAAGTGCGGACACCCTCAAAAGACCTGGCTGGAAAACAATCTGCTGACCTTTTCCAAGCTGTCTTAACTGCAAGATCATTCAACTGTTTCCACTTTGTTTTCAAACTGCTTAAAAAAGAGCAAACAACTCTAATCCCTCTTAGCCAGTTTGCCAGATGGAGACACAGAATGGCATAGGGAGCTGATTAAAATGAGGTGGTACTTTAAAAACCAGGAGCCAGTTGACCTTAACTGTATTTCTTCTTGCTTTTATATGTCATTGTTGCAGCTGCAGATAAGTGATTTGCTGGCCTCGGCTCTAGAGAGGTTTCACAGATTGTTTGTGTGGTCATAATTCTCACCCATTTTCCTTTCATGCTGCTCAGGTAGAAAGGGGTATAATTACTGCTTTGGGCTCCTGCTTTTGGGGTATTATTACATGAGTCACTGAAAAGCCAGTCTGTCTGTCCTTTATTCTTCCTTCCTTCCTTTCTGTTTTAAATATCTTTGTTTAGAAGAAAGAAATCAACTTTTGAATTGATTTCAAATTGCATTTGAATTTGAAAAATTAAAACAGATGAACAGCAAAGAGCTCATAAGACAAAGCCTGGCTGACTTGGGGTTTTGACTATTGGTTCTTATAACAAATGGCTCCTTTAAGATGGCACTTAAGTCAATACTAATGGTTATTATGATTAAGTACAGTTCCCCTGATGTCCATTTCCTGCTCTTTGGCGTCTCTCCCCTTTCTCCAATGCACACACATGGTTTCTGTAAAGTCATGTGCCCCTGAGATAGACCAAGAAGACAAAGTTTGTAGCTGGATCCTCTCTTTTTCTATAACACCCTTCTGCTTAAAAACTCAGTGTCTTGGCTCCACTTCCCTACCACTGCCCACTGAAGTTGCCTCCTCTTCTGGTCCACACTAACTCTCTAAAAGTCTTCCAAGGTTAAGTAATTTCAAGATTCCCATCTGATCACCCTTCTCCCTGAAATTGCCTAGCCTGGGCCCTGCTTTCTGACAGGTCAACGATATGCTTAAATGCCTTCATTAAAGGTTCACAGTGATTTTCAATGTAGTATGCCTCCTAGATAGCATTAATTCAAGAGTATGATTAATGGTGAGGATTAATGGTGCCTGTGATGGGCATCCTAGAGAGAAAACAGTGCTGTTTTGGGTTTCTTTGTGAGACTAAAATAATTCATGTTTGTGTAAGATTCTATATTTTACCCAGTAATTTCTAATTCAGTATCTTGTTCCCCCCAAACAGCATTGTAAAATAGATAATATTAATTCACATAAAAATGAGGAAGCTGAGGCTCAGAGAGGTTACACAATTTGCCTGATAGCACACAGCTAGTAAACGACCACACTGAAACCGGCACCTGGCACCCAATTCATCTGTCTTCTGCTCTGTCACACTGTGTTATCATTTATTCTAAGAATTTTTGGAATACCAGCTATGCCAGGTCTGTTGGGGGGCATGGTGATTAAAACCGCATGGCCCTGTCTTTACTAAAGCTTATTCTAAGTGTTGAGATCTTGACAAAATATGAGTGAATAATCTATTTAAAAACTTACAAATCATAAGAAATTCTGTGAAAGCAAGCTGAACTAAGAAATATTAGTAGGGGAACTTCTCTGATAGGTCTCCTGGAGAAGGTGACATTTAGGTTGAGCCTAAAGACTGGAAGAATCTAGTAATAAAGGGTGTGAGGGAGAGATAAGACTAGGGCACAAGGCCTTGAGGCATAGTAGTAGTACACAGGTGGTTGCCTTGAACACTGTGTCCTCAGGGGCCAGGTTCATTACCCACAGATGTTCTTAGTGCTTGCTGAAGTCTCATCAGGGATTGTTACACTATCATGCCAGCCACACATATAACCTCCCTTATACACTGTGCTCATTTCGAAGCTTACTATAAGAAGGCCCTAGAAACCAGGCAAATTTGAAAAAACTTGACATGGTTTTCTGTTGAAGGTAGAGAGCTATTCAAGCTATGTCTTGAACCTCGTTTGTCATTTTCACAAATATTGTGTCCCAAGTATGAGATTGTAGAAAGCACAGGCAAACCCATCTCCACTGCTAGGGACACAGCTCACAGGGACCACATAGGCAAGGGGCCACCAGGATGTGATCAGGTGGAATTTTGTGTGTGATGAAAAGCATGGTAAACAGATTGTGTGTTCTGGGTTTGCAGGATGAGAGGATTTGGGGCATCTTTTGCCAAGAGGGCTCTAGCACACTAAGATGATGCCTGCTTTACACTTACTAGGTGCTCAAACAACGTCTCACTAATGCAGAAACCTTAGGTTAAACTGTCCACCTGCCACATTCACTGCTAGTCTTTCCGTCTAGATGTTTCTAAAACAAATACTGATTTCATTAGGCCTTGGCTGTGTACTCTTTCCTGTACTAGGCCTCATAGTAAACGCAGAAGTGACACTATCACAGTCCCTGCCTTTGAGAAGGCTGCATGAGGGAACAACACATAAACATTTAAAAATTAGAAAATATTATATTCTTTCATATGCTGGGTGTTGGCAATGAGATGTACAATATGAGGTCATAAAGGGAGGGGGTCAGAAGCTGTCAGATTGGGCAAGGGTTTCAAAGGGTGATAGGAGTAGGATTTGTAGAAAGTAAACACAAAAGGACAGTCCAGAAAGGTAGCATTGCCATGCTCTGGATATAGTCACTTGGCCTTTCAGGGATGGGGTCCACATTGCTGTGTGTGTTGACTGACTTACAGATATAAATGGTTCAGGGAGAGAGCTGCATGGCTGCTGGTGTGCTAATAATGCCCTAAGACAAGGAGAACGCCATGCTCCTGTTCTCACTTTTCTTTTTCACATACACTCCTCAGCCTCTATATTTGTGTTTCCCTCTTCAAGGATGCCCTCAAAATTCATTTGTACTCACATTCCTCTAGTTAAAGGGACTGGTGGTGGTGAGAGTGGGGTGTGTGTGTGTGTGTGTGTGTGTGTTGGAGAAATGATGTGATTAGAATTCAAACATCACTTTCATTACTGTAGGCATTGCTCAAGGATGGCCATGAACTTTATATGAACCCTCAATAGCAGCCCTGGTATGAGCAGAGGGCGTAGAATTGAAATGAATACAATTCAGGCCTGGAAGGGGAATTAGGATAGGATGGTGGCTATAAGTGAAAAGATTCAGAACACAACTAAGAACACTAACCAGCAGCTTTGACGCTGGCCACCAACACTGTGGCAGTACATAAGCAAGAGACATTGTCCATACCCTCACAAACCAGCTGGTATAGTTGCTAAGGCACAACACACAAATGGAAATGACATCAGGTAGCAGAATCAGCAGACATATTCCATGTAGCTCCATAGCAAATATTGGCAGGAAGATGAGGATAGGGTAATAGGATGGGATTTTGATTATTAGAGCTGTTCAGTAGTGGAAGGGGCTGCCTTATGGAGTACTACGCTCCCTCCCAGCAGAGGTGTTCCAAGGCGAGATGCCTCTTCATCTGGGATGCTGCAGTCCAAACAGAGTTTAGACTACACAATTGGCGTCTAGGAGTTTGCAGCTTCATGCCTTTTAACTGACCTCAGACTTTGAGAGAGATGTAAGCCACCTATGGTCACAGCAAAAGCTTGACCAGCAGGTTGGAAGGGCATAGTAGACTAAGAATTCATCCCCTGGCTCTGCATTAGCATCTGTACTTGACTAGGAAGAAAGGCTGCTAAAGACTTCACTGACTTCACTGCTTCAGGGCTGCTCTGGGAAAGTGGTTTCAGACAGTCTCTCTTCATAGGCAGGTGTCAGCCAAATGTGTGGCAAGTCACCTCACCCTGAGAGGCACTTTTATACCTAAAGCCTGGGGAAGCAATAGAACTAAAACATTGCCTGAGGGAATCTGCTGCTGGTTTGGCTCTGCAAACCTTCCTATCCAGCTAATGAGGAAGGAGTGATTGAAAATAGCAGAGTTAAATTAAACAAGGAGTGTTAACCATAGCAAACTCCCACCTAGTCCACTAAGGTTAAGGCCTGGACCCTAACTCTTGTGAAGATAATAAGCTCAGAGAATTTCAGAGACATCTGTCCAAGATCTTCTGAACTGAATTTTGGAATCCTTCCCAGGCACCAGAGTGATGTTCTCTAGGCTTAGAAAGATTGTTTTTGATGGTCTCAGGGGACCACACTCCTCCTAAAGGAAAAGTCACTTCCCATTGTTTCAGTAATCCACAGTGAAATTCACAGGGCTAGGCTGAGCTCCATTAGAAGATGATAAGCTAGTACTTAATTTCATAGAGGTCTCAAAGGCCATGATGAAGAGGCAGAGAATGCAGAAGAGGTCTGCTTCTTGCTGCTGCAGTTCTTGGCTGAAATCTAGTTCCCCACCAGAGATAGAGGAATGATACATATGCATGCTTGATGCAATTTAGCTTTCCATTGCCAAGTTTCCAAGAGAATCACCAAGAGACTCATTTTGGGGTGAAATGGAGAACTAGACTCTGAAATCAAGCTCAAAGCAAGGGCTCTCACATTTATAGAGAGCCTAATGTAAAATTTAGTTAGATATAACTTGGCTTATTTTAGCAGCAATGAACATCCTTATGGCTCTTCCACAAGTCATACATTTGCTTTCCTTCATGTCCCATCCCTTGGGGAGAATGTGTTCAGTATATGGGTATCTGTATGAAATAGGATAGCTTTTTATTTGCCTTCAAGAATAAATTTCCTTAGAATTTTATTTCCTTTAGCTATGGGCTGTATGGTTCTCTTACTCTGGCTTGAACTGATAGTGGAGTCTGCTTTGCCTCAGTTTCCCTGGCAGGGGGTGTTATGGACTGCCAAGGTGCCCAAGATCATTCTGGGGTTGTTCTGGATCAATGAGATCTTCCTTTGCTCTTGTTGACTTGGAGAAAATTGTTGTTTACTCTGAAATAAAAGGACTTGAGATAGTAACTGCTCAGGACCAGGTGTGTCTCAAATAGCTCTGGAAACAAGATTATTTACATTGCTTCTGCCTAGGAGATAATGGCCAAGTGCAACTGCAATTTTGCTAAAACTTTTCATAGGATTTCAAAATCTGAGGCTCCTATGGCTCTGATACGTAGCCCCACCTCTGGCATCTTCATCATTATGGGCTCTCCCTTTTCTCTCCTCTTTTCTCCTTGCTGAAATATGTTTTTAATCTTCCAGGCCTCTCTAATGCATTGGTGTTTCCTGCTTCAGTGGTCCCGGTGGAGTCACTCATTCTGTATTTAATGTATTCCGCACTTTAAATGGGCCTGTTAATTACTCCCTCCTCACTCTGAATTTACTAATTTATTGATCAAATTTCTTTTTGTGCATGTGAGTTTTATTTTGTACGTGCTAAGAATTTATTTGGATCAATTTTATTGACCCCCTCCCATTCCTGCCTCTTGGGATACTTTCCCAAACTTTAATTAAGTCTCTGGGAAGTCTCTTTACTTAAAAGGGAGCCTTTTGCTTCCTCCTTTTGTGAGCATTGATAACATCTGAGTTCTCTGGGCTAAGGTGGGTCTACCCACATTCTCAAGCAGATGGCTATTTTAAAGGGTAATTAGAGGGCAAGAAGTAGGGCAGGGGCTCTCCTCAGTGTGCTACTGGGACTGGCAGCTTCAGCTTCACCTGGAAGCTTGTTAAAATGCAAATTCTCAGACTCCTGCCTCAGGTCTAGTGAACTGGAAACTAGGGTGGGACCCAGAACTCTGGGTTTTAACAAAGCCTCTAGGGGATTTTGTTGTCTGCTCAGGTGTGAGAACCACTGATCCTAGTACAGCATTAGTCAAACTTGACAATATGGATGTTTTGTGCTGAATATTTCTTTGTGGAGTGTGGAGTGGGGATGTCCTGTGCATTGTAGGGTGCTTAGTAGTCTACTGGCTTCTGTTACCTGGATGCCAGTGGAGCACCCATACCCTCATTGATGACCACCCACATTGTCTTTAGACATTGCCAAATGTCTCAAGGGGGACAAAACCATCCATGATTGAGAACCACTACACTAGGGCTTCAAATTATTGTCCCTTCCTTCCTTACAATTACCTCCTCTTTATTTCCATTGGGAGCTGCATATATCAGATAAAAGTACATATATCTAAGAATAAATACCTCACAGTCTCTAGCATATGGGCTTGCTTTATGTTTCACATGTATATATTTCCTATCCTCAAGTATTCTGTGTCAGGCTAGGCAGATAATAAGCCCAAAAGCCTGATTTGTTTTAACAAGTCATTTAACCACCTAGGGTTAATGCCCCGTTCCCTGACCTTTATATAAAATTCCTTAACTTTTCCAGAGGGTGATCTGATTTTCATTTCATTCCGAGACTTGAGATCACTTCCAGACTGAGAAAAAAATGAGTGTGTGTGTGTATGTTTGGGGAGGATTCAGATAATGTCATTTCTAAGGAGGTGAGTATGAGTAGGGACTAGGATGTAGCTTCTGTTCTTGCTTTCTCTCTTATGAGAATAACCAAGTGCAACCATGAAGAGGACAAGTGAAAATTACAATCAGTCCCTAGATTAAATGGATAAGGGAGAATAAACTTGCTTTTGGACATCAATCTTCCTATATACTACAACTTGCTTCCTCTATTCATATCCACTGCCTTCCGTCTTGCCTCTTTTCCTGGTCCATGGCAATCCTGCCATTTATTCCTGTACCACAGTAACTCCATATTCACCTCTCACAAAGCATCACTTTGTGAGAGGGGGGCCACAGTGCAGATTTATGGAGGTTCTGGACATATGATAATGCCACCAACTCCGGTGTACCTGTTCCACTAAGAGAGGCACCAGGCAAGAGGGGTAATTATGGAAACTTATTTCCCACTCTAGAAATGCGCCAGAAAATTTAGTTTTGTTCTTTTCATTTGGCCATTATGGGAGGGAGATAAGTATCTTTTTCTGAACACTATCTTTAAGGCCATAGGACATTCTTTCCTAATCCAGGCCAGTCAGGCAATTAAGAGACAGCCAGCTAGAAGTTTTGTCACAGCGCAAATCTAGACAGGTATTACTGAAATAACCCAGCAATATGGTGTTAGTTTATTCAGTTTTTCGTACATGACTTCACAGAACTAGTGACATGTAAATTGGTTTTGCTCTTTCCAAAGTTGACAACATCCTTGAGTGAAAATTAAAAAGAAAAACCAAATAAACAACACTGCCACAAACAACCTCACTTTACAGTCACAGCTGAAAGTCTGACACCTAATAATGTATGGCATAATGTTGATAATGGAAACAAAAGATTTATTAATTAAACTTCAAAACCCTTTAATATGACTCTCAGGAAATTGCCTCAGAAATTTGCAAAAGGAAAATGAAGACCAAGAGTGAAGAAAAGTAGGAAACGTGCTGCTAAAATAGCTTCAGTCAGTGGAAGTAAATTAATACATGACTGTTGTTATTGATAGTCAGTTTTCCCACACCCCTGTTTAATTAATGTTAAGTATTTGAAAAGCATGCCCAAAGCAACCTCAAGTGTCACGCCTTTCCTGCTCAAGTCTGCAGAAAGTAGCTGAAGATGCAGTGTGACTCAGGGAATTAAATATTTTAGGCCACTTCTATCTTTTCACCCCCCGCATTGTGCCTTGGTATGTGTGCATCTGTATTTTCAGACATCCTTGGATTCCTGTCCTAGCTCTCCTTTCTCACCTTGCTTTCTTTAACCCTGGTAGCCTGATTCCCATAGAAACTGCCCGTAGGAATGGCCCCACACTTTCATCTTTAGAAATACCATTCACGTGCACCTGCAGCAGCAATGAATCTCAGTCCCAGACTTCGGTGTGCATAAAATGTAGCTTTCTTAATTTTCTTCAAGTTGTTGTGGTAAAAAAAGAGTACAGACTCAGAATTTTTAATTAAGTCTTTGCTGTTTATACGTAGTGCATTATAGGAAGGAAGTAGAGAAGTACTCAGTAGCTAGAGACTGGGGACCATCATAGCCCAGATCCTTCTGTCAAAATCACAGGCTATATTTTATACATGAGTACAACCTGAGATCCCTTTGCAAGAATTGTCTTATAACAACAGAGGAAGGGGAAACTTTGTGACACTTCGCAGAGTACAAGAAATATACGTAAGTTAACAAATGTCTAAAAGGCTAGTAACATCCATTTGAAAGGGGGGTTCCCTGTGTGTGTTTAGTGAAATTTTAAGGGTTTGTCATTTTGCTGACACTTTTTTCATCAAATTATTGACATATGAAGTCTGACAATTAAATTCGTGAAATCATCCCTGAAAAAGTACTATATACCTCTTTACTGAATATCACTACAGTCACCTTTGAAGTACTCCCCTTGGGAAGCTATGCGCCAACATCAGTGCCTAGTCTACCCTTTGAAGCAATTTTGGAACTGTTTTTCTGGAATGGCCATAAGAGCTGTCATTATACAGCATCTGACAATTAAGTTCATGAACTTGCCACCATGTGATTATGTTGGCAGCACTGTACAAACAAATGGTAAGGTTTCATTATGCTCCTGTCAATGTGTGGCAGTGTCTTGCACAGTGGCATTCATCATAGTTGTTGCATGTTTGTGTGCCATACAATAATAGCTCTGATGGTCATTCCAAGAAAAGAATTCCAAATCTGCTTTGAAGGGTAGACTAGGTGCTCGTGTTGATGCATAGCTTCCCAAGGTGAGTACTTCAAAGGTGATTGTACTGATATTCTGCAATGAGGTATGTAGCACGTTTTCTAGGATGAGTTCATGAACTTAGATGTTAGACCTCATATGATAATGGCTTTTAATGGAGGAACTTATTTCCTTCTTATAGTCTATCCTCTGTGGATTTGGGAATCTACACATTTTTACCTACACATGAACTTGGCCATGAATAGGCCTTTCCAAGGATTATACTTGTTTACCATCACTGTAAGAGACACTGTAGGGATATGAGCATGGCAAGAGGAAGGAAAGGAAGAAATTCCTGGTAGAAGCTGGCAAACTATGAAGGTAAGAAAGGTGAGCATGGTTAAGATTTGGTTGGTATGCTCAATTGTTTCCCAATTCATATGTCTAGTCTGAAGTTATCTGCCCATGTATTCTTTTGAAACTTTATTATAGTCTTTACCTCAGTGAGTCATAGATGTCAAAATGACTTCCTTATCCCTTTTAGTCTAAAGATGACATAGAAACCTAAGAGTTCCTATCTAACCTTAATATCTTAAGTTATAGCTTTATTTTTCAGAGGAGTTACCTTTGTCTTGTTTTAGTGGGGTTGTGGCTTGAATCTTTGGTGCTTTGATTCACAATTGGGGGCAGGCTTAAATGAGGTATATGTTTCTATTTGGTGGTCTGGATTCCACACAGTTGTGTAGGTGTATCCAGATAATTCATAGGATCCAACACTTCTGAGTTTGAGATACTTTTTCTCCAGAATTCCTTCGCATAGTACTAATCCCTCAACTTCTATGGACTAGTCCCCCAACTGGTATGGATTATAGTTCAGTGTTGGCCTATAGCCTAAACATATACTAAGAGGAAGTATAGATGCTAGGCTTTGACTATAAAACTGCAAGGCATCCTTCAACATTTGAGGGTAACCACCTGCACTTCTAGCTGGAGGACGGTTTCATATAGGCTGAGGTACACAGTCCATTGACTTGCAGCTCATAGGTTCATCTGTACCATGAAGGACTTTAGGTATCTTACAGCCTGTTGGTGACATGATGTACTTAATCCTTGTTTAATGTTACAGATTTTGCTTTGACTTCCACTTTGCCAGAGCTTTGAGGGTGGTAAAGAATATGTGTTTGAATTTTTTTTTTATAGCTTTAGTTACGTGTTGAAAATTTTGTTCCATAAAATAAAAACCTTGGTCTGATTTCATGTTAAGTGGAATTCCTCAGGGAAGAATGTATTTATGGAACACAAGAAAGAAAAGAACAACAATGAAACATTGTCCTTATTGCAGAGGAAAGCCTTGGGCTATCTGGGGGAAAAGACACATTAAAACTAAGATATGGGAGTGTTTGACTGCCTGGAAACAGTCAATAAAATAAATTTGCAGGTAAGTGAAGGGTCTTCCACTCAGTACTGTCCTATATCACATTTGTTGCAGTTTCCTTGCGTTATAAATAGCACAAAGACAATAGCTGACATAAGCTGACAAGATGCTATTTTGGAAAGCCTCAGTGTAAATTTGGCATTTTTTATTTCATCATCCATATCCTTCACTTATATGTACATTAAGTGAGAATTTGGGCTGAGGCTAGAAGGGAAGGACTTAGAGGCCACAGGAGTCAGAGTATGGTGAACAGGATTGAGAGGGAGGGCTACTGATGCCCAAGCAGCTTTCCTCTTAGAGAGGCCCCATTATGTTGGTGGGGAAGGTAGGACCTGGGGTCAGAATAGAGAGCTGACAGTTTATGTCTCTGTCTGGGAAGCAGTGTCAGCAGCTGCTTCACTTCAAGCATGTCTCTTGTAAGTATTTTAGCTGTCTAACAAATAAAGCTACCTGGGAACTAAATATTTTTTTCAAATTAAATAAAAATGACAAACCTAAAGATCTTAGATGTTTCAATACTAAAAATAATTTATTAAGATTCACTCTGAAATCATAGCTCTAAATTAATTACCCACTTCAAATTATAATTATAAGGTTGTCACTAACAAGGTTAACTCTCTCATATATAACACATAATACAAATTATCAAATATACACAGCTTGCTTCTTAACACAAAAATATAAATGCAGTAGTTTACTTCTTTTAAACATCTCTATACCTAATTCTAAGACTTCCCAACTAAGGAAGAATTATCATACCAAATCAATAAGGATATTTACTGCCAGAGAATTAGGCCTAAAGGCCAATTGGATTCTCACTCATGACCCTGATAAGCACCCCAAGCCCTATTTATGGTTGTTTTAAGAGTGATTTCATAACCTCAAGAGGTGAGTGATCAGTGACTTAGCCTATTAGTCTACTTCCCTGTATTAAGGTTATTCTATTATACAATAAGCCTACAGCTTCCATCCTGATTGATAAAACCTTGTGATATATATTAATGTATTTCTCCTCACTCTAAAGAGTTTGTAAATAGATGGGATCCTGAGGTATATGTTAATACCTTTCCAATTCATTCATATTCATAGGAATATACACATCTTAAGGATATTTAAATTTATACCTAATTTAATTTTAGATATTTCATTTGGCTTTGTATGATTTGAGACCAGTTTGTGGGCCATTCTGATATTCCTCTGGAGTCAGAAAATGCTCTTCATTTGATATATTTACCACTGTACTTTTTATATTCTCCATTTATACAATAAATTCTTTAATAATGCTTCATGAATAAGAAATAAAACTCCATAGAAATACATTCTATTCTATTCACCTACTTTTGGAATCATTTGTTATCGTTTCTCTTTGTATATCATTATGGGAGGATGGCTTCTCATAGATTTACTGTATTTCAGGCAACTATAATCATTATTCTTTTCTTAATACTCAAATTGTTACAACTTTGGCCAGTAGGAGACTTTTTCAAATTTGCTTTATTGATCTTATAACATGACTCACTAACAATTGGAAATTTTGTTGCTTTCTGGTACAAGATGATATTCCAGGCTCACCTTGTGCCTTTTTGCCTCAGACAGGAATTCATTTAGTTTTCCGAGGGGTTTTGGTTCCTTTTAGTGGAAAAATAACATCAGAGACCAGAATCTGAATGCTAGGGGGCACTGTGGGGATATGATTGTTCTCGGGTCATTTCAGTGAACAGAGCCAGGAAAGATTTGTGATTTTTCTTGTTTCATAGTGTCTTTTTTTCCATTTATTTATAGTGGTACAGAACTCTTTTCTAAACTTTTGATTTCTAACACAGTAAATGTAATTACTTATTTGATTAATCTTATTAAGAAGAGCTCCAGAATAACAATATAATATTAAACAATAAAGCTACAGAATAAGGTTTAAGATTTTCTATACAGTTATTTTTGTTCTCAGCTGTATCCCACTAAGAATATGCAGTCATCTTTCTTCTAAGATCATTTGTAACTTCTCATTCCATACAGTTAAAGAAATACTTGTCTGATAACTTCATTCAAATATTTGTTAAACTTGAAGGCCTTGTCTTTTAGCAGTTGATATTTCTTAGAGTTTAGAACATAGAGGCTCTCTACCAGCCTGCTTATGTCAGTGGAGATAGTAATTAAAGAAGATAGAATGGTCCCCTTACCTATTTGCCTAGAGATAATGGATTCAGATGTCTGTCTCCAAGGTTCTGTTCCATATATAATGGCACAAGATTCATGTATATGATTTCTGGCTAAGTAAAATAATTTTGATCCCTATTATTTAATTTTTAGTGATATTAGAACTTACATTTTTCACATATTCCTTTATTTTTAACTACCGAATGTTGCCTAACTTAACAATTTCTTGCTTCCTTTTCTATGCTCTTCTCTTTGTTACAGCATTGTAACATTGTCTTTACAACTGTGTGTATCATACTATGTACCATTACCCAAAGTTTGCAGTTCATAAAATGACTTTTTTCAATTAGTATTATTTTAATGTGGTGACATTCATAGTCTTTAATGCTCTGCTAGGGACCAAAATGATACCTGGAATATTAGAATTCCATATAACTAACAAATATAATACCTGTACATGTAGGTTCTGAAGGTTTTTGCCCCTGTCCCTCTTTGGCTCATGGATCACAAATATTGTCATATTTATCAGTATCATTGTTTTGATCTCATATATTCCTATTGTATGATTTCAGTTCCTTGGAGGGTTCTAAGTAAATATCTTAATGCTACATGAATTCAAACTTCTAAAAGGCAATTCAAATGTTGAACAAATATAACTGGAGTGTATTAAAATAAAATATAGTAATTACTGGAAAATTTTATCTTTCAAATTCATGCAGAAGCTTATAAAGTTCACTTTTTCCCATAGATTTGAAACATTTCCAGCTTATATGTTTCTTCTAGAATTTACAAAAGAGAATGTTTTTAGGATTATGAC
>CAUYON010165334.1:0-11604 GCA_963573935.1 Arctocebus calabarensis
TTCTCTATGCACCTGAGCCAGTGCAGTGGGCACAGGCGCAGCCGTTCCTAGGCTGTGCGTGTTGGGAGCGGCCGCCGCTCTCCCTCCGCCGCCTGACGACTGACCAGCGCCCCGGCTTAGCGCCTCGGCTGCTGAAGATGAGAACCGCTCTCTTTCATAAACACTGCAAAGCCAAAGCTCAAGGGACTTAACATACGTGGAAGTGAGAAAAGGGAATGGGGGATGTTAGAGCTGGGATCTCCTTGGTCAGGGAGGGATGGTGGGGACAGCACTCCTGGCTGAGAAAAGAGCTGTTTGCAAGGGCACGGAGGCAGCAGGACCGCAGAGCAGAGGCAAAGGGACTGCAAACCGGCCTCGCGAGCCCAGGGTGAGACTCGAGCTGAGGGGAGACTGCCCGACCTGAGCTGTAGCCACCAGGCCTAACGCACATCATTTCCGGAGCACATGAGAATGCCTTCACACACTTTTCTATTCCTTTATGTGTTTTTCAAGTTTTCTGCATTTAGCATATAAGATACTGAAAAAAGTTGTTTGCAAAATCTCAGTGAAATATCTTATGAAGAAGAGTCACTTTGCTAATTTTTCATGGCTTTGCTTGCTTTACCGGTGTATAATTAAAATTTTAATTAAACCAGCAAGAGATGGCAAAACAAGCAGGTGGTTAAAGAGCACATTGTTGGAGGTGATCGCACCTCGGAAGAAGCAGAGTTAGGTGTCCTCCCCAAAGTTACATGCGGCCTGTCCTGATACCAATGACGTGATAGAATGCCAGTGGGGCACTCCTTCAATCCTGGTGATTGTGCAATGAGCTATTTTTGTTGTTCATTCTCTGAGAATCATCACAAATCTTTGCCCTTTCAAGATGGATTTTTGACCTGAGGAGAGAATAGAAGTCATTTGGCACAAAGTTTAATAAAGAAAATAGATGATCACATTGAAAAATACTAGTCATAGTGAAAATCAAAATATAACCATAATATCACAAGACTGATTTCTTTTCTTTTTGCAGTTTTTGGCCATGGCCGGGTTTGAACCCACCACCTCCCATATATGGCTCCCTACTCCTTGAGCCACAGGCAGTACCCATAAGACTGATTTCTTATGTGGCTCATAACCTGGGCTTACCAAATTCTAAAGAGTTTTTGAGTAATGGCAAAACTGGAATACATACAGAGTCCCAAGGGACAGTACTCTTAGGTAATTTTGAATTCTGGAATACATGTTTAAAGTCAGTTTCTATAACTTAATGAGACATCCATTCACACGCTCACCAATCTTTACTGAATGTCTACTCTGGGACTAGCTCTTTCCTAGGTGCTGGAATAAATCAGGCTGATATCCCTGTCCTAGAGGAATTTATATTTTAGTGTAGTATAGACAGATAAAGAGTAAATACAAGAAGTAAATAAGTCACATATTACCTTGGAAGTGATAATTACTATGACAAAAAAAAAGAAAAGCAGAGTACGAGAGTGTGCCAGACCTAGGCACCTAAAGTTATAAAATAAAAAAATGAGCCCTAAATATGGTAATAAGAAGGTTTACTTTTAAAATTTCTTTGTGTCTTTAGAAAGGCTGACCCTGTTTGAGGTCCTAAGTTCCATTTCATGATCACAAGCTCGGCCCCTAATTCATCTAACTCTCGGGTTATATTAGCAGCTCCCAAACTTTTATGATCCATTGAGTAAGGGAAGAGTCCTGAGCATCACACTCCAGCCACAAGCACAGAAGCAGGTGTGTTAAAATTAAATCCAGTTTTCTTACACCTTCATAATTAATCCCGCCCCACACACCTGCGTCCGCGAATCCCTCTTGCAGGCCACAGGTCTGAGTGTGATGCACAAGTCCTGGGAGAGAGGCAGCGTTTCCTTCCTCGCTCTCAAAGGCAACTCCGAAAGCACTGAGATCTGGAAAAGCAACTTTCCTGTTCCTCTGTCACCGTCAAAGAGACTGAGAGTGTCTCAGATGAGTCCCTCAATTACTCAGGGAAGTAATTGACAGCAACTTTAGTGGCCAGCAGTGTCCCAGAATGGGTTAACTGTAGTGAACCACCTAGTTTTAGAGCATTGGCAAAATACTTCTAATTAAAATAAAACAAAACCAAAACACATCCTGGAACTTTCCTCAAACATATTTTAAGAAAATAAAATAATTTCTTGCCTGAATAATTCTTACCTTTAAATGCTAATTCCTTGTGCTTAGCCAATTGTGTCCTCCATCATATGATGAAGTCCTGATCTGTACTTCAGAAGGTGATGATAGTTGGAAATAGGGTCTTTAAAAGGGTGATAAAATAAAAATGGGTCCCAATGCGGTAAGACCGGAGAGGAAGTTGTGACACAGATGCCAGAGAGGGGGGCCTGGGGACAGGGAGGGCAGCCTCTCCAGCAGGGGGAGGCCTTGGGGCAGCCAGGCCTGCCAGCACCTTCGTCTTGACTTCTAGGAATGGGAGAAAATAAATTTTAATTGTTTAGGCCATCAGGCATTGTTACAGCAGTCATAGCAAACTAATATAGAGAAATAGCATGTATGTCTCGGGTTCCTCTGCTGTTGCTCACTAGCTACCAAGAGCATTTGAAACTTCCCCACACGCCACCTGCCCCTCCACCAGCTTGCTTCAGGTGTCCTCCCGGTGGAAAGGCAGTGCCGCCGCTCTGCTCCTGCCTCTCTGTCAGCAGCCCATTGCACCTCATCCACCTCAAAGAGTCTTTGCCGCATGAATCAGAGTTTCCCAAGGAAGCAGAACCAGTAGGGTGCACAGAGATGCACACGTGGACACAAAGTCCATGTGCAATTCCCTGTGCTAAACTATTTTAAATTGCACGCGCACTTTGTGTCCGAGGAGATTTATTATGGGAATTGGGTTGCTCCATCAGGGAAGCCGAGAAGCCCTGTGATCTGCTGACTGCAAGCCGGAGAAACAGGAGAGCTGATGGTGTGATTCAGTCCTCAGTCGTCCTGTGAGGGCCTGAGAACCTGAGGAGGGAGGGGAAGGCCCTGGTCTAAGAAGCAGGAACACTGATGTACCAGGGCAGAAGAAGATAGATGCTCCAGTTCAAGGAGAGAGACAGAGAGCGAGAGAATTCACTTTTCCTCCTTTCTGTTTTTTCTGGGCTCTCACATGATGGCGTGAACTCTTCCCACATTGAGCTTGACTCAGTCTACTGATTCAAATGCTAATCTCTTTTGAGAAACAGTAAAAACCCTACCTATAAGTAATGTTTACCAGCTATTGGGACATCCCTTAGCCCAGTCAAGTTGGCAGAGACGATTAACCATCTACTCACAGACGCACTGTGGAGCCCTGGTCTGCCGTATGCCCCTTACTTTATAAATTGGAAAGCTGCTGCCAAAGGTTAAGTGAAGAGCCACGTGATTAGCCATCCAGGGAACACACATCAGTCAGTTTTTTGAGATATTGACAAAAATGACAAACTTAGATAAAGAAGTGCTGAAGGTTATGAACTGAAAAATGTAAGGCTGATAACTTGATTTGTTTTTTCAGCGCTATCCTATACCATAAAATATGCCTGCACTAGCGTTTACTTTTATCTTACATTTAGTTCAGTGAAGAGTCTTCTATTTTTTTTAATCTTTTAAAAAAACGAGACACATGGTGTCCTTACTGTCTCAGAAGGACTGACATGTTTTTATCAGGTTATGATATAGGATATTTCCCTTTTTAAATCAAAAGTTTAGTTTAATATATCTCAAACAAGAAGTAGTTGGATGAATGAAACTATGCTCCTGAACTGTCAACACCCTGCTCCATCTTAACAATTTGTTTACAACAGCAGCAAAAGGCCTGGAGAGTGAGTGGAGGCGAAATCCTAAAAGGTGTTTTCCATAAGAAGTGGTCCAAAGCCTGGAGAAGCCTTGGTGCAAGGTCTGGTGAGTGGATGGCAGAGTTTTCAAGTCCGACCTCTACAGTTTGAGCAGTGTTTGCATGACATGTGGTCAGGCATCATCTTACAAGAGGAGTGACCCACTTATGTTGGCAGTCCAAGCTGCTTAAACACTAGTAGATATCTGACCAGGTTTCATGAAGGTGTAGTGGATAATACCAGTGCTGGACCACCAAGAAGACACCATTAGCCTGTTTGGGTGAATATTTTGGTTTGGAGTGTTTTGGCCCTTCGTCTTTATCCAGCGATTGTGCCGGTCACTTGCAATTGTTAAGAAGAATCCATTCTCATTACATGTAACAATAGAGTGTAGAAATGGTTCCCCTTTTGTGTCACTGCAGCGATAAGAAAGAAGTTTTGAGATGATTTCCCTTCTAGTGCTGGTTGGATTTTTTTCTCTGCCTCTTACTGGAAGTTTTAATCCCATTTGGTACTTAGATGCTGATGTTCCCAGGTTGCCACTGTAGGGCCACCAAGGGTGTTGTTGGTATTGTGGCAAGGACGCTTATCTACCCTTTTTTATTAATGTCTTTGTTGAAATATAGCTCACATACTATATAATTTTACTCACAGTGTACAACTCGATGGCTTTTGTATATTCACAGAGTTGTACATCTATCACACAGTCCATTTTGGAACATTTTCGTTAACCTAGAAATCTTGTGCCCCTTGGTCATCACTCCCGACGGCTCAACCCTTCCCCCCTCCCCTAGTCCTGAGCAAGCGCTGATCCACTTTCTGTCTCTATAGGTTTGCTGTCCTGAATCTCTCAGGCGAACGGGAAGTGTGGTCCTCTGGGACTTGCATCCCTCACTCAGTGTACTGTTTCTGAGGTCCTTCTCGTTCATGTTGTGGACAGGCTGCATTTTGTGTACCTGTTCATCAGCGGATGGATACTTGGATTGTCTCCAGTTTGGGGCCAGTATGCACAATGCTGCCATCAATGTTCATATACAAGTTTTATATATATACTTTTAAAAATTTTTCTTGGGCATATGCCTAAGAGGAAAATTGCTGTCACACTGCTGTAGTGGATAATACCAATGCTGGACCACCAAGCAGACACCATTAGCCTGTTCTGGTGAATATTTCGGTTTGGAGTGTTTTGGCCCTTCATTTAGCCATACGAGGAATGGTTTGAAGAACTTCCAGATTATTTTCCAAAGCTCTCACTCTCTCTTGTGGTTTGGGCTGTGGAGCTTGAGATAAGTGCTGGGGAGTCACAGCTGGCCAGGCATCCTCCTACTCGGCCTTCCAGTCTTCACCCTTCCTTCTTAGTCCAACCCCTGTACAGGGGCAGGAGTGAACAGTCTGAAATGCATACCTACCTGTGTCATCTCCCTTAAGCCCTCGGGAGCTTGACATGACGTCCTGCGGGAGCTGGAAGCCCCGCCCCTGCCTCCGCCCCACCCCCACCCATGGCCCCGCCCCTAGCCTCCAGCCTCCCGCCAGCCCTCTGAAAGGTCTTTCCCCTCCCGGCCTCCCGGGTATCATCCCAGCAGCACCTCTGGGCTCGGACAACTCGCACGTCTGCTGCTCCACAGCCCTGACCAGCTCATTTCATCCCAGGGCTTTTCGTAATCCACGTGACTCCAAGGTAAAGAACTGGAGGTTATTCATACTAGTGGGTGTAGTTGTCAGCTGACCGTTCACTGTCCTTGGATGTTTCCAGAGCTTCCTTACTGGGTTCGTTCACCTAGAAACCGACCATTCCACTCGCAACCCCCCTGCTGCATGCTCCTTAGGACTCTGCTCGTTCTGCAATGCAGAAGTCCTTCCTCACTCATGGTGAATGGACCCCATTCCCAGCTGCCCAGGGCTGCACCACCACTCCTACCCTGCCCAGGACTGGCCGGCTCCCTCGACAACCAGCAGCTGAAGGACTGAGCACTCAAGGAGTCCCCAGAACCCGTCGGGGGCGGTGGCAGGTCGCCCCCACGCCAGCGCCCTATGCATTGGTTGTTAAGTATTTAAAATGTTACTCCCATGGGAGAGCACTTTCTACTTATCCTTCATAAGTACACAAAAAACATTGGTGGAGGACTGGGCGCTGTGGCTCACACCTGGGATCCTAGCACTGTGGGAGGCCGAGGTAGGTAGATTGCTTGAGCTCACGAGTTCGAGACCAGCCTGAGCAAAGTGAGACCCCCATTTCTACTAAAAATAGAAAAAGTGAGGCAAGAGGATTGCTTGAGCCTGAGTTGGAGGTTGTTGTGAGCTATGACACCATAGTCCTCTACCCAGGGCAGGGGTGACAGCTTGAGACTCTGTTACAAACACAAAAGCAAAAGCAAAAAAAAAAAAAAATGTTAGTGGAATGAACAAAGAGCAGAAATAATTTTTCTTTTCATCTGAAGGTCAGATACCAAAGGGGGAAACCCCTCTTTAGATCTCAGGTCAGTTTCTCTGATCGTTGACCCTTTAGGGAATTTAACTGTTGTCTAAATGGCATTAATATTGATGGAAGGCTAGATGAAGAATTCACCGGCTGTGTTTCTGAAATCACCAAAAAGGGTAAAATTCTTTTTGCTCTCCTCTCATGAAACATCACTCCTAAAAAGGCAGCTCAAGCTATGGCTATGATTCCCTTCAGGAGAATGGGGAGCTTACGGGGATCATTCAAAATATCAGAAATAATAAGGCATGATTATTTAAAAATTAATGGTTTCCACTGATCTCTAAAGTAGGGAAAAGTAGACCTTTCAGTTTACCTACTTTTTTCTCATTAAGGATATTTTCAAGAACCAGATGAGTATATGGAATTTATTAGAAAGAATTTGCCATCAATGGAAAAACAGCCTTCCTACATGTTTCACACACTGTACATTAACTAAAATTTTGAAGTCACCTCTATTATCTGAAAATATGCCAAATATCTGCAGATATGGTAGAGTCTATCCCAGAATTTACCTGCTTTGGTTTGTCAAAGTGCAGTGAAATAATGACATAAAAATATTAGAATTACAAAGATTTGGAGTACTAAGTCTGTCTTTAGGAATAAAGAGATGTATTTGTGTGCACATGGAGGGACATAGAAATTTAAAACAAAACAACAAATAGACTCAACTTACTGCATAGATCAGTTTGGTTCTTATTCAAATTTTTTTAAAACAATCACAAAAGAAAATTTAATATGATGTTATCCTTTCTCATAATTGTGTGTTAAATTTTTGTAGATATTTGTTTGGAGAAGAACCCCACATATGATGCCTGCAGTTTTGGAATAATCTGGAGAGAAGTTGAAGATTTTGTTGAATAATTACACATTTGATATGTACAAATTAGATTAATGCAAAAGGGATGAATTGAATGGGCTTATTCAGACCTGGTCAGGTGTAAACCCTGATTTCAAGATAGGTACAGTTTATGTGCATGGTTTCCTTTATTTATTCATCCACTGAGCATTGACTGAGCATGCACTGTGTGCCAAGTGCTGTTTTAAACCCTGGGGATCAGCCAGTCAATAAGGTCTAATCCCTGTACTCATGGGGTTATATACTAAGTCTAATTTCATGTATTTTTTTTTTTTTTTTTTGAGACAGAGTCTCACTGTTGCCCTGGGTAGAGTGCTGTACCTCACAGCAAGCTCAAATTCTTTGTCTCAAGCAAGTTTCTTGCCTCAGCCTCCCAAGTAGCTGGGACTACAGGTATCTGCTACCAACCTAGCTATTTTTTCCTTTTTGTTTTTTAGAGGTGGGGTCTTGATCTAGCTCAGGCTGATCTCTAACTCTTGAGATCAAGGAATCTACCTGCCTCAGCCTCCCAGAGTGCTAGAATTATGGGTGTGAGCCACTGGACCAGGCCCGATTTCATATAGTATTCCTGCATAGGAGTGGAAAATGCTTAGATCAACCTGAGAAAGCCTTGCTGAATCAGCAACATTTGAGCTTATGTCTAAAAGACAAGGAAATTGCTTGGTGAAAACTGGGACCAAAAAATTCCAGGCAGAGTAGTCATCACAGGCTTGTAGGGGAGGGGAGTCCAAGCTGCAGCCTGGGGATTATTTAAGGGCTATTTTGCTTAGCTGTAGTGCCAGATATCACAGAAATTATACCTCGACCTTTTTTTTTTGCTCATCAGCTTCTGTTAATGTTTGTGTATTTAATGCGTGGCCCAAGACAGCTCTTCATCTCCCATGTGCAGCCAGAAAAAAAAAAAAAAAAAGGCTAGAGACCCCTTTAGAGACTGAGGTGGCAGCTGAGGTTAATTAGATAATAGTAATAGATTGTGATCAGATTGTGGCCTTGTCCTCAATAGCTCATATATTTAAAATTGGTTCACCTAGAAGTTAACAAATATAATATTTGAATCATTTAAGCACCCCATAAAGATAACATCAATTAAGAGAGGAATTAGATGGGGAGATACCACAGTCAACAGTTGCAGAGTGGATGGATTTTCTAGTAACTGATGGACCTTATTCCCCTTCCTTCTGTATAAAACACATCATTTTACTGAGTGTATTTCAGCATTGAGAAACTCTTAACCCTTGAAATATTTGGCTATTTATGTGAAAACCCAGCACACTCTGGCTGTCAATTACTGACCCCCACTGAGGACGTTCAACAGAAGATGTTCTGAATTGACTGTGACCTCCTCCAGGGGAGGTGGGGCCTTTGATGTCCAGATGAAAGTACTTTTCATTTCTAATGAAACAAAATAAAAATGCACAAAGGAGAAAGTCATGAGGTAATAAATAAAGAAAAGATTGAGATAAACGTCTTTGAGGTCTCCTATCACTTTTTATATTTCATTGAATAATTGGACTAAGTGGTTTGGTCATCATAAAACCCAGCATAATAGGATTGTACATTTGTGGAAAATGATAGAGTATAAGTTCCACAAACACAGGAGTTATGCCTTTGCCCTCCTATAACGACAAGGATAGCACTTTACCCTCAGTATGTGCTTGATAAAAGCCAAGAGTACAAGAACTTTAGGGTCTTTTTTTATTATTATTTCTTGAGAATTCTGTTACCCTGGGTAGAGTGCTGTGGCATCATAGCTCATGGCAACCTCAAAGTCTTGGGTTCAAGCAATCCTCTTGCCTCAGGCTCCTGAGTAGCTGGGAGTACAGATGCCTGTCATGATGCCCAGGTAGTTTTTCTGCTTTTAGTAGAGACATGGTCTCACTCTTGCTCAGGCTGGTCTTGAACTCCTGAACTCAAGCAATCTACTTGGCTCAGCCTCCCAGAGTGCTGGTATTACAGGCGTGAGCCACTATACCACCCTTTAGAGTCATTTAAAAGAGATCTATCAGGCTCAGCGCCTGTGGCTCAACGGGCTAAGGCGCCAGCCACGTACACCTGAGCTGGCGGGTTCAAATCCAGCCCGGCCCACCAACAACAATGACAGCTGCAACCAAAAAATGGCCGGGTGTTGTGGTGGGCGCCTGTGGTCCCAGCTACTTGGGAGGCGGAGGCAGGAGACTCGCTTGAGCCCAGGAATTGGAGGTTGCTATGAGCTGTGATGCCACAGCACTCTATCCAGGGTGACAGCTTGAGACTCTGTCTCAAAAAAAAAAAAAAGGAGATCTATCAGGATGCAGTTCTATAATCTTTCTCATATTCATCCATGTAAACATAAAAGAAGTAAAGTCTCCATCTTTTTATGGCTGCATAATATTCCATGGTATACACATACCAAAATTTGTTAATCCATTCATGGGTCGATGGGCACTTGGGCTGCTTGTATAACTTGGCAATTGAATTGGGCTGCAATAAACATTCTGGTGCAAATATCTTTGTTGTAAAAATTTTTTTGGTCATCTGGATGTATACCTAGTAGAGGAATTGTAGGATCGCTCTTTCTCATATTCAAATAAGCCAGTACTGCATTTCAGAACCATACATCTAACAGACATCTGTATTAGGGCTCTCCAGAGACACAAAACCAATAGGAGATTCATATATTTAATCCACCCAGTTTTGAGCCAGATTCCCCCGTTTTACAAAGTGCCGCTTCCTGTTCTATGAAGGCAGTCTGACAGATGGCATGCGCGTTCCCACACAGTCAAGTTATTCATCTTCATCCTCCACACCCATGAATGGTCCAAATCTGAAACCTTTCCAAAGTAAAGAATGCCAGTCAGCTAGAGGCAGTTGGGGGAAAACTTAGAAGCAAACATTCTCCCTAAACCTTTGTTTATGTGGGACTGCAGACCGGGCCGTGGGGGTGGCTGCTGGGTGGTGAGGGTCTTGGTCTGGCAGGGCCTTTGCTGCACCACTGCCCTCCCAGGCTGTGTGCACAGGATTACTCTCCAGTGTGTGTGTGTTACCCTCAAGCACCTCTTTAGGCATTTAGACATCCAATAATGTCCAGAAAACCCTTTTTGTACCTTGCTACATGAATTTACCCAAAAAGATCAGGTCTTATTATTTATAATCCAAATGCTTCCTTGGAAACCACAAGTATGTAGCTCGTTCCGAAGGGTAAGTTCAGCATCTCCTAAAGAAGCCGAGTAACTTCCTCAGTCAAAGGCAGCAACGGACATTTCACATGCAAAGAGGAGGATATTTCTCTTGCAAAACCCAGGGTGGATGTCATCTCTTAGAGGACAAATATTTTCTCTCATGAAGCATTCACTAGAGAGCCTCAGTGACATCTGGACTTAGAGGGAGCCTGTGATGAACTGAGCCTCATAAATCTTGTTTACAGGTTTTGTTCCTAATCCAATAGATGAGAAAAATCAAACACTCATTCTATACCCTCGGTTTTTTAAAGAGAGGCTGCTTTAATGATTTTGTTAAATTTGCATAACTAACCTGCATGGTACTCAGTTCCAAAGATGTGAAGTGACTCGGTGAAAATTCTATTTCCTAGACTATATTCTGTTCTACTCTGAGGGGAACCATGGCCACCATCTACTAAAGGTACATACAATCCTGCACTCTTTTAATCATTAATGTCACATAGTAATGTAAACCACTATAATTATGCCTTTAAAATTATATGTTAAATTTTATGTGATGTAAGAAATTGGTATTGTTGGACAATAATTGGATATCAAAAAATTTTTCTGCTATAGTATCTCATTCTTTTTGTATTACATTTCTATAAAATACTTACCTATTGCATCATTCATGTTCTCTGTCAGGTATCTCACTTCACTGATTTTTGTTTGAATTTTTTTTGTCAAGCAACCCCAGGCCAGGTTCAAACTTGCCAACACTGGTGGGCAGGGCTGGTGCTCTAACCAGTGAGAACAGCACCCAGCCACACTTCACTGATTCTTGAACTTTTTTTTTCTCCTTCCTTCCTTCCTTCCTTCCTTCCTTCCTTCCTTCCTTCCTTCCTTCCTTCCTTCCTTCCTTCCTTCCTTCCTTCTTTCCCTCCCTCCCTCCCTCCCTCCTTCCCTCCCTCCCTCCCCTCCTCCTCCTCCTCCTCCTTCTTCTACTTCTTCTTCTTTTCTTCTTCTTCTTCATAAATCACAGCTATGTATATTAATGCAATTGTGGGGTACATTGTGCTGGTTTTATATACCTTTTGAAATATTTTCATTGAACAGGTTAACATAGCTTTTACCACATTTTCTTAGTTATTATGTTAAGATATTTGTATTCTGGGGCGGCTCCTGTGGCTCAGCGAGTAGGGCGCCGGCCCCATATACCGAAGGTGGCGGGTTCAAGCCCGGCCTCGGCCGAACTGCAAAACAAAAAAATAGCCGGGCGCTGTGGCGGGCGCCTGTAGTCCCAGCTAC
>CAUYON010165336.1:0-31706 GCA_963573935.1 Arctocebus calabarensis
AAGTTAAAAAACTGGAAACACAAAATTGTTTATTCATAGGCTATCACCCACTTTTCCTTTCACTTACCTGGCCACCAGCCCTGTTGGCCTGGAATCTAGGAAGGTTTAAAACACACACACACACACACACACACACACACACACACACACACACACAGCTTCTTATCTCAGGTGCTTCTACCGAATTAGGTGATTAACTCCTTGACCTTATGGAACTCTACTGTGACCTCAGAGAACAGATAGAATCTTGTTATCTTGTAATGAGTTTCATGGCTTATCTTAAAACATTTCACCCATGTTTCTCCCATGATTAAGGCAGTTATCAGCCTATGCATTTCAGGATTATGAATGATGGAGCTCTCTCCAAGTACCAGAAGGGGCTTGGGAACATCCAGATCACTTCGTATATATCACATTCAATACTTATTCCCACTCTCCCTTTCAAAACACACACACATGCACTACATTCTGTTTCTAGAACCCCCACATTCCCTTTCTACCTTATATTTGGTTCTAGTTATCAAAACAATGACTTTTAGGTTTAATTGATTTAAGTAAATCCCCCATTTACAACTAATTGGGGACACGCAGGGCTTTGATCAGTACCATTCTTGCTTAGCACTTTAGGAAAGGAACCTCCTGGTCTGAACTTTCCCTTTCCAACTACAATGACATAGCATGAGGGGCCACGCTCATCTGCTCAGGTGGGTGTTAGGAAGAACAAGTTTTCTCCAAGCACCTGACATACACACCTGAGGACAACATTAGGGACAACAGAAGGGTGTGTCATGGGGGCCACTTTTCTCTCTGGCTCAGGCTTTGTTCTTTCTCAGGTCCTTTTACTTTACATTTGAAGTCTTGTCCTCAGGGTGATTTTTCTTCCACTATGTCCTCTTTCTGGTTGTGCCACATAACCTAGTCCCTGAATATTTGTTCAGGAAGCCTCCAAGACAAATGTACCATATCTGAGGCTCTGCACCCTCACATGTTAAATAAGTATAATGAAGGTAAAAGAGCGTGATGAGGGCTGACATGTCCACTATCCATACTTCCACCTCTCCCTTTTCACACTATGAGTAACTACAGTATTTTGGTCTTGTGAAGAAGTAGGGTTGGGAAGAATGTGGATTACCAAAGGAAACTGGGTTGGAAGTGATACCTAACTTAGAATACAATAGATACTTAAAACATTACCTGGAGTAAGTATTAAAATCATCATTTCTAGTGAGTTAAAAAATTATCTGTAAGGTACAGAAAGGTTAGCTTTTCCTCTCATCTTGAGTCTCTGAAAGAGCTTGGGACAATGATATTTGGACCCAGCATGGGAGAGTTAAAAATCAGATATGAATTTATATCCATCATAAACTATATGACTTTGGAAAAATTTTTTTTTTTCATTTTTAAATGGACAAGATTTATAGAATTCAGTAATGTGGCAAGAACCAACGTGGTTAAATATTAAAAAACAAAAAAAAACAGAAAACTAGCTGCCTGTGTGGCTCATTGTGTGTTAAATTGCTTCCCCTTAAGTTATTTTTATAAATTTCCCTTCCTTGTATTCGAAGCTAAGGGACTCCCGAGATATTTCTTTACTATAACATTTACACATAGTCCACAGAAATTATGGAGGTTGCCCTTTGTGAAGCCATTCCCAAAGGTTAGAGACACACTATCCCATCCCTAGCTCTAATAACCGGTGGAGGCCCACCTGTGCCCCTACAAAAATCCTTCATGGTGAGGCTTTTAAGTTTGAAGTAAGCTCAGAATTTCTTTCTTTGCTCAGGGCTCATATTTTCCTTGGATCAAATGCTTTTGAGTCTCAAGGACTTGCCTTGCTATTTCTAGACCCCTCTCCATGATCCACTTGACCTTTAGTTAAGGAAAGTTGGTGGGGGATTTAATCCCACTGATAAAATGTGTGGGATTTGAGATGGGTTAACCTTGAGTTATCAGGCGGTGCTACTGGGCATAACTAACAGGCCTTACCCGCACAGCCTGGGGCCCAGAAACCCAGCAAGGCAGCATGTACTTGTCAGTCGTCATCTGTCCCTTCTGTGTTCTGGCCCCATTTAATTCTTAGCTTAGGGCTTTACACATTCCTTAGTGAGTGCATTATAGTATGAATGTGCCCCTAGAAGAGTGAGCACACCTTGCATTTCTTCTATAATATAAAAATCAATACCGAAAACCAGGAAATATGCCTTACTGGGAATAGTAGTTTAAAACTGAAACAAAACTCTAAATGTTGATAAAACTGAGAATGAAAACCCTTTTAGAGTTCATTTATTTCCAATCTCCCACTGTACATTTCTGCATGGGGGTGTCTGATAGTAATTGCATCTCCCATGAAATTCCTGGCCAAATTGCAGGATTTGGAAAAGCAATTCCGAGTGTAAGACAATACACAAAGAATTTTAGTGCCGTTTATGCTAAAATGTACTCTAAAAAGGTAAAATGTGATGAGATGTCTGGAACCTCATCTAAAATCTGCATATAAATAGACCATGGCATGGAATGTTCTGGAGAAATAATTGACTCCCAGGAACAGAAGTTTGGGAAATCTTCTTTTCAAATTGATATTTAACAGAAGAGAAGAGAAATGAGTTAAAGTATGAAAGAAAAAGTTGAGCTTGAGATTTTTTTTCAGTATGAAATTTAGAAGAAAGTTGTATGCATCAAAAACAGAAGCAGAGAAAAGCGCCAGATAATAGACATTCAAACTGGTGGGCCAACTATTCCAACTCAACTATTGTCCCTTGATAGCAACCAGAGACCACACGAAACTTCATTTGTAAAAGCAAATGAGAGGCCAGAGTTGGCCCACAGGGCATAGTTTACTAAGGCCTGGCTTAAATGATCACTTGTATATTTGCTCTTGAAGCTTGGCCATAAAATAGACATATCTTCTTATCATTTTCTCTATCCTGACTAACATATGTACTTTCTAAATTTTTTTACATGTGGGCTGTAGGCAGACACATCTATAGCTAAAGTTGGTATCAGGTTTCATATTGAAGATTTATAGTTAGAATCTAGGCCTTTAGATCTCTTTTTACAAAGGCCATGCATCACAGACATTTTTAACAGTATCAAATGATGCCAAGGTCATGATTCAACCCTCACCATTAGCTACACAATCTAAGTGCTGCATGTAACCTGGTAATAAACTGCTGTCTACAGGACATACTTTGTTAGGCTATAGGATTCCAAGACTGGTTGCTCAGCTATAGGATTCCAAGATAATCTTGGAAGAAAGTATGAAAGACAGAACATTTAACAATTCCAAGGAGAACTTCAAATCCAATGGAGAAAATGAGAAACATATACACACATATTTTAAAAAACACAATATACTAAAGTAACAAAATATTTCCAAGTGCACATCTAACTTTGTAGATCTAAATGCATTAAGAATGAGAAGAATCAGCACATTGTACCCCATGATTGCATTAATGTACACAGCTATGATTTAATAAAAATAGAGAAACCACAAAAAAAAAAAAAAAAAACAAGAAGAATGCCAAAGTATATATTGCATGGAGTCTTCAGGGAAGAGGTAGATTTTAAAACTGATGTTTGTCAGTTTTAAAAGAGTAAGACCTTTATTAAAAAAAAAAATAATTAAAAAAAGAAGAGTAAGACCTGGCTTAAGGGAAAAAAAGGAGAGGATTTCACACCATTTGGTTTAATACACAGAATTCCTTTCCCTATTTAGCATATAGGTCTGAGTGTGAAAGGCGTGATTGAAACACAGTGCTCTTTGATTCTACTGCCCAGAATGTCCACCGCCTCTGTCCTCTTTATAGTCATTGGCATCTGCTGGAGAGAACTGTTTGCTTTGCAGAAAGGCTGAGAAGAGCAAACACACGGGAGAACAGAGGCATCTCTTCACAGGGAGGCCCTAAAAAAGCAACAGTGTCATACAGTTTTCAAGCTCAAGGTCTTGTTGTTGAAACCAAACCAAGCTACCTGCCTGTCAATTTGAGGTGGTTACTGGACTTCTCTACACCTTAATTTTTCTAACTATAAAATGGCTAAGAAGATTATTGTCCCCATGTGAGTATCATGAGATACAATTGTTTAAATAGGGCATTTAAAATAGGGCTGGGAGGGCGGTGCCTGTGGCTCAAGGGAGTAGGGTGCTGGCCCCATATGCCGGAGTTGGTGGGTTCTAACTCAGCCCTGGCCAAAAACTGCAAAAAAACAACAACAACAAAAATAGGGCTTGGAGTGTAGTCAGGGCTCAGTACACAGTACCTTTTTATATGGACCAGAGTATACAGATCCCCAAATCTGGACCTAGTGAAGGTTGGCAGAGTATGCACCCTTGACAAGGGTATGAACTTGTCTACTGCAGAAGAAGAGTAACAAATGACCCTATGTAACAAAATGAGGTGAATGGTGAAATCCTAGTTCCCATTGCAAACACCTGAACATTCATGGTCTTATTGCTATCATCCTAAATTTTTTTAAGAAAAATATAATTTTACTGTTTACTAAAATTGACCAAAGAAAAATGTATCTTTCAAACTTCTTATAAAGAATCTACCACGTTGATAACATATTTAGGGAAGGAAGTTGAGAAATCATATAACCTTAAGCCCCTTGCAGCAAGTCTGTTCCTGAGAGTTATATACCATTCTAAAGAAAATCTGTATGTAGTCTAAGAAGAATTTTCCAATCCCTGTTGAGGTCCTGCACCATTATCTTATATAGTTCATATTATATTTAGGACAGTGAACTTCAGTGGCAATTAACAAATTGGAGCAGTCCTTCAGAAGAGCAGGCTAAACAGTAGAAACCTTCCTTCACTGAAACTGCTTCTTGGCCTTGAGAGTGGACTGAGGAAACGACAGGCCTTGGGATGAACATCCTATACATTCTTCTGGAACCACAAGTTCAGGTTGACCACCTATATCACATATACCCACATAGTCCATATAAAATGGCTGGGCTCTCAGTCTAACCGGTGCCTTTGAGCATCTTCAGTTTTCTTTGGCTCCACCCCTCTCCCCCAGTGACAGCATCAACTTCAGCTGGGAGGCAGAGGAAGGAAGGCTGAGAATGCAGAGGATGACTCCCCGAGGAGATTGCATGTCACCTCCTGTTCAGCCAAAGCCAGAGTTCCCGGTTTCCAGCTCCATGGCCTCCGAATAGATCCTTCCTCTACCGCTCCGTTCCCCCCAAGAGATTCTGCAGAGATGCTCTTACAATGAACAAGGGCAAAGGAAGTTCAGAATGTTTGCACACATGTGTCTATGACCCTACTCCAAAGTCCAACCCAGAACCCAGTTTGGGGCAGCGTGTACCTTCGGGAGTCTGCTCTAGTCTCAGCCCTAAGGGCCTCTCAATCTTCTTTTACTTCTCTCTCCTGCACATAGAGAGTGGCTTTTTACCAACTGCACTTGCAGCCTGATCCATCGCTCTGTAGTCCTGGTGATGGCAGGGCTCATTTCTGCATTTTGTTGTATTTCAGGCAACTAAAAAGCATGTGGTAGGAAGTCAATGCCTATTCCTCGAATCGCTGAATAAATGATAGACAGGGTTGTGGAGTAGGCAGGGTCCTACGCCCTCTCCCAAAAGATTATGCTCTCAGGATGAATGTACTCACAAGCTGTTGTGTGAGACCATCAGACAACAGGGCTGTTTGGTCTCAGGCAAGCAATACCAGTTGGCTAGCCCTTGAGTAAGGGAGTTTAATGTCATTACCAGATTTCTGCTCTTGGGTTCTCCAGCTTCACAATGAACACAGTGCTTGGACTGTGTTCCTCCGGGCACAGCCAGGTGCAGGCTTTGCTGGAGCAGTCCCAGGCTCCCCACCGCCCCCTGGGCTAGGACAGGCATGGCCAGGACAAAGCAGGCACATGGAAAGTGTCATATCAGTAGGGGTCTCATGTTGATAAAATCATCTCTTAATTCACTCTGAGCTGTGCCATTTAATTACCTTGATCCATGCTTTGTTTTGCTAAAGTGGATGTCACAAATTGGGTATTACTTGCTGAAAATAACAACAGAGGCTTGAACATTTCTATAATAGGAATTGAAATATGATCTCTTTTGCTCTTAAATATTCTCTCATTTCCCTTTTCTGGAGCTCCTTTTTCAGTCTTTTTGTTTTGTTTTGTTTCGTTTAAGTGCAAAATGTAAAATATTAATTCTGAGCAGAAGTAAAATTAAGCCCTCTGGAAATGATTCTGGGAAACCAAGCCATAGCCTGACTTAATTAAGAAGTGATTATGCTGAAGAGCCTGTATTAAAGCTTCACGTTTGTACAGCAGAATTGCTTCCAGAGTAGTCCAGTCAGGCAGCAGAGGAGATGGGCCAATGATTGGAGGACTGAGGGAGGAGATGGGCCAATGATTGGGGGACTGAGGGAGGAGATAAGCCTATGATTGGAGGACTGAGGGAGGAGATGGCCGATGATTGGAGGACTGAGGGAGGAGATGGCCGATGATTGGAGGAGTGAAAGAGGAGATGGGCTGATGATTGGAGGACTGAGAGAGGAGATGGGCTGATGATTGGATAGATGAAAAGTGATAATGTTTGTTGTCGTGATGACAAAAAGAGAAAATTGAAATCAGTTTGGATATTTCTCAATTCCATCTTTCAGGAAAGTCACATGGGGGTTATGGATGATGCTGGGATGTTCTCCGAACTCTTTACATGACCCAGGATGGCCCATCCCATTTCCTTCACTTCCCTTGTAGCTCAGGTGTTAGGCAGGCAAACAGCACGAGTTGTATGCAGCAAAACTCCAGGAAATGTGGTTAGTCCCCTGCTGCTAAAGATGGCAACAACTAATTAGCCCCCAAAATTTATGTGCTCTAGGGAATGCGAGCAGATGGGTATTTAAGTTAACAGCAGATCCAATTTGTCCTCCATTAATTCCAGAGTGATACCTGAAGTTTATTGGAATTTTATATTATGTCAGCTGTCTCAAAGTCAGTTCCTTCCATTTCCCTAAATTGTTATTCTTTTGACAAGTGACTATCTGGATCTGTTTCTAAAATGGAACACTGGCCCAACCACAGACTGCTCTGACTTCCAATGTGCAAAGACTCCTGATGGGCTGGTCCCTGGCAGGTGTCCACAGCACAGAGTCACAGAGTGGCTTCCTCACTCTGCAGTGTTTGGGGGGCTCTGCTGTGTCTGTGCAACACTGTTCGTTCAATCTGGTTGGTTGCTTGACCACGGCTGCAGTCTGTGTCAGTAAACGGCCCTTCTAAACATCATCAGAATTGTGGTATTTCCTTTTGTTCTCCACTTCACTGATGAAGGGTCAGATCTTAAACTCAAGCACACTAAAACTCGAAGGAAGCAAAGATATTACCTACTGAGATAATTTGCAAGTGGTATACCACTTGTAGCCAGCACCGACTCTCATCCCTACTCCTTTCCGCTCAGTAAGAGAGATTGCCAACCCAGAGCTTCCCCCTCTGGAGAAGGGAGGCAGATGGACAGATCGAAGCATCCCAGCAGGTGTCAACCTGTGAGCTTCAGACTCCACCGTCCTTCTGAGCTCACAAGGTCAGAGCTTCATGGTGGTCTTGGGAAGGCTTCATGGAGCAGCGCTAGGCTCCTACATCTGCAACCAGAGAGCTTCCCTTCAATCTAATATATTGTCACGTTCTACTGTGACATAGCTTTTGAAACCCACCAGTCTAGTCTCTCTCTCCTCTTTTTATAAATGAAAAGACTAAGGCTCAGCAAGGTTAGTGGTTTGTCCAAGATCACAGTGGCAGAACATATCAAATAAAATGCTGCCCCTTCAAAGCCATGCCCACTAATTTATACAACTCCTCAGACTAGTGAATTAGAAAAGCATCCTCTTCCTCCTCCTCCTCCTATTGATCTAGGTAGAGAATGCAAGTCTGGCCAGAGGACTTAGTAAGTAGGGTCAGTGTGGACATCCATTAACAGTTCCAAAGTGGCAAATAAGCATGGAAAAATTGCTCCTCAGAACACACATTTTCTTGTGCAGACCAATTTCTCGTCTCCTGAGCAACATCAGCCTGTGATTTCCTGCATGTTTGTGCTAACAAGCATCTCCCAGCACTAACTTTCCTGTCTGGAAAATGCAAGTAACTTGCTCAGTACCATAGCCTGGCAGGTGAAAGAGAAGGTCGACACCAGCAACCCTTGGTTACTCATGAGGAGAAACCACGTGTCAGGTACAGTCATTCCCAACCTAGGCTGTGAGCCAAAATCACTTACGAAGATGGTAATCAATCCTGGTACTTAGGGCCCTCCTGGAGATTCTGATCCAGTGGTTTTGAAGTGGGCAGTCCAAGGGCATCTACAAGTTTGGAAAAACCTCCCTAAGTAATTTCCATACTAAGAAGGGTGAAGTGATGGGTTAGGAGTCCCAGCACTTAATTACAGTCACCTGTGGAGTGAGACATCACGCTAATCTGCCCTCTGAACTCATAGTCCCACATTTCAGAACTAAAGTAATCCAAGATCTTTTCCTAAGCAATGGGGTAGAGTTAGCCTCATTAGCAAAATGAAAAATGGCAAATTAGGTCAATGTCATGGTTCAGGCCACACCAAAATATGGTTTCTCAGAGGCGTCAAGGAGCCTCCATTGAGAAGGATAATTTGTCCCTGAGCTTTGCCTTCAAAGGGTAAGAATGGGCCCACTGCTGCATTGTTCTTTGTGAATAACCTGCTTTCAGCTATATAATCTAAACTCTTTTCAAACCCATTTTTGCTTTTAGTCTTTACCTTATTTTTACAAAAACAAGTTGCATCTGTTTATCTTTCCAGCATCAGAAAGTGGCTGTTTCCTTGCGTTTGGCCTCAGACTTCTCTCAGGCTTAAGGAAACCCTTTGAAGATTATATTCTTCCTGGCAGCAAGGAGGGCACAGAACAAGCAGGCGAGCACAGAGCAAGAAAACAAAGACGCTCTCGGGATTAGAGCTTCTCTGTGTCTGTCCATTCCCACAATGGTCACTCCTATCTTTCCCTGGTTCAATAGAACCAGAAGGGGAATTGGACCACCCTCCTTCCAAAAGGTTCTCAACCAGAGAGGTCTTTGCATGGTAGGGATGGGGTGCCACGTGTAGTTCAAACACACTCTTCTGCCTCTTAGTTTAACAGTAAAAATAGTCAGCTCATGTAGTTCCTGACTATTCTAGAACTATTTATCTGCCCTACTAGGTAGGATGTCTGTAGTGTGATAAGAAAGATGGAACATGTCATTATTTTTAACCTTCTGCAACTTCTTTATGCAAAGCACCATTTCCATTTCAGCTATTAAATCCTTATCTGATGAATAGCAATTTTCTTTGAAAAACAAATGCTGAGAAGAAGGTCTGGTCAGCAACGTCTTAGTAAATCCCCAAAGCAGGAAAAGAAATTAGCAGTGTCCCATTCCGGTCCAAGGGGTATGTCTGCAATTATCCCCCTGGTAACAGACATCTCAACAGTCTAGGTAATTCTACACATACTTCTATGACTGCCACCTTCTTGTATTTGTTAGCAAGGCAATGGGATATAAAAGTACCCGTGTGGCTTTATGTGGCCTGGTTTTAACTTTCAGCTTCACCACTAACCAGGCATGTGACCTGACAAGTTACTCAACCTCTCCGATTCTCAGTATTTGAACCTGGTAAGTGAGAGCAATGACCCTAACTGGCCTTTGAAGGTTGCTGTGCAGACTGAATGAGGGGGGTGGCGCCTGTGGCTCAAAGGAGTAGGGGGCCGGCCCCATATGCCGGAGGTGGCAGGTTCAAACCTAGCCCTGGCCAAAAACTGCAAAAAAAAAAAAAAAAAAAAAAAAAGACTGCATGAGGATATTTGCTCAAAGATTCTTAGAAGAGTGTCTGTAGCACTTCATGAGTCCAAGCTATTTATATTTATTGCTGTTATTATTATCATTCTAAATTTGAATGTTAAAAAAATTTCCATATTGCATGCAGGGAGAATTATGCTTTTCTTGAGTTAATAAAATGGAAATCAAAGAAATTGTTTAGTGGCAAAGTCTGGGACTAAAATCCAACTTTCCGGAATGCTATCTTTATCCTTAAATGGGGGGTAGGAAAGGACAATTCCAACAGGTATGACTTGAAGCTAGCTCATCCCATTTTAGACAGAGCAATTCCAGAATAATGTCTTCTTTACCTCATTTATTCATTAGGTAGCTTGCTAAGTCTGCTTTCAAATAAGTTTTCCTAAGTTTTTTGAGCTTAAAAAATCCCTCAGAAGACTGCCCTGACTCTTCTATCATGATAATGCTACCAACTTTATCAATAGGGCACAATTTTTCCATAATAGGTAACTATCATAAACAGATATATCTATGCTCTTCCTCCCAGAAAAGTTTATGCTGCATGAGAACCAGGACTGGTCAAAGTATAGGAGCTCCTAAAAGAACCGGGGTCACCTGTTAGGAGTCCTGTTGTGCCTGGTGCAGCTGTGACACCTGTCTAAACACAGCTAACGAGGACAGGGGCCATTCAGGGTGGTCAGTTAACAGTCTGGAGAGAAGCTCATTTATAAGCAGAGACTAGAATGGAGTCTTGAAAGCAAATACAACATCACACCATTGCCCAGAGCATATCTATTCCACGTTCTTTAATTTCTAGCCAGTCTTTACAACATCTCTGCAAGATTTCTTCTCTTGTACACCCCCAGGTTGCTGAGCAAGCTTGGCTTCTTGTAGACAAGATTTCATGCAAACTACCTACTTAGTAACAGGAGTTTTCATTGTTTCGACTTGGGCCCAAGAACCAGAAAGAAGGCGGCTATTAATAAGCAGAGAAGGGGAGCAGGGTAAGATCACCCTCAGTAATGGGAAGATGGAGCCAGTCATTCAGCTGCAACTTGACAGCCTCGGGGACGGGCCGGCTTCATTCAGGCCCAAGAGGAGAGGAACAGGACTAGTACAGCAATCAACGGGTAAAGTCGGGAGAACCTTGACAGCATGAGCTGGACAGCGGGCCAGCTAGGAAGGACACAGAGCGCCCTGAAAGTACACACAGGGCTACACGCCATCCTTAATGAGCACCTCCCTGGAAGTTTAGAATCTTGTTTTCTGCTGTGGAAAGTGACTCTGGCCCCCCATGGAGAAGACAAGGTCAGGAGCAGCACCTGCGCCACCTGAGCCACGCAGACCTCCTTGGTCTGAACACAGCAGGGTTGGAGCTAACAGGAGAGGCAGTGGGCAGCTTATAAGACCATGTTGGTATTTGCTGACTTGAGCCAAGAAGCTCATGTTTCTTTGAGAAGCTGATGGGGAAACAGTGATCTTTGGAAACAAAAAGAGCCAGCAATCAGAAATAGCCAGCTCCTTTGGGCAATCCAGGTTCTGGCCCGATCAAGCCACTTTTATGGGGCTAGATAGCCCCATTATCTAGCTACTCTTGAGCAGAAGTCACCAAGAACAGAGCAATCTCCACATCCGGTGCCATTCAAAACTAGGTCCATGACAGCCAGAGAGGACTTAAAGAGACAGTCAACATCGTGCTGCCATGGTGGGGCCTCGTGAAGTTCCACCGTAAACAACGTAATCACCGCTGTACATACAGGAACGTGGCCTCACAGAAGTACCATAACTTGCTCAAGTTTCAACAGCCTGTCAGGGGAGAGTTGGAGGGCGTCAGATCTGTTTGATTCCCAAGTCTATTATTCTCTTGCTGCTATGCCCCACAGCAGTACAGAAACCGCACAGGCCCTGCTATGGCAGCTGCTACAACCACACATTCAGAAAGGACATCGTATTGACAGGCACTCTGCACTGGGTTTTTTTGCAGTTTTTGGCTGGGGCTAGATTTGAACCCACTACCTCCAGTATATGGGGCTGGCACCCTACTCCTTGGAGCCACAGGAGCCACACCGCTCTGCACTGTTTTTCTTAACACTGACCACAACTCAATGAAACACACTAGGCCTTCTACATCCATGGCTTCCGCATCCCTAGATTCAATCAGCCACGGATGAAAAACTGGGTATTTGTGGGCCGCAGAGCCCATGGAAACAGGCCTGACTTTCCATCCCAGGCTCCCCAGGGCAGACAACTGGGCTTGAACATCCTCCTCTTTTGGTGTCTGTGGGGGTCCTGGAACCAATCACTGCAGGTATGAAGGGACGATGCCATATAAAATTATTTCAACTTTATAGATGGAAAAATGAGGCTTGCACAGTTACACCCAGCCAGGTCTAGGATTGGACCATTAAGTTGCGATCCCACGCGGGTGGGGCTGGGTGTCTCTTGATTCATCTACTGGATTTATGCCCAGGGGTATCCAGACCTGGGGCAGGATTAGTGCCTAAAATATAGTCATGCATCACTTAACCCTGGGGATACCTTCTGAGAAATGTACCTTAGGAGACTTGCCCAGGAGTAACCATCATAGATGGTGTTTACCCAAACTGAGAAGGGTCTCCTGCACACACCAAGGCCAAGTGATGTAGCCCGCTGCCCCCAGCCCACCCCTCTGTACAGCAGAGGATTGCAGTGACCACCACAGGAAATGATAACTCGAAGTATGTGTGTATACAAACAAATCTGAGCATAGAAAAAGTACAGTAAAAATATCACATAAAAGATGAAAACAGCTCACATACATAGGGCACTTATGGAGCTTGCAGAAGGCAAAGTTGCCCTGGGTGGGCCGGTGAGTGAGTGGTGAGCGAATGTCAAGGCCTGGGCCATCCCCGTACATTAGTGCAGACTTTATAAACACTGTACACTTAGGCTACACTGAATTCATAAAACACATTTTTTTTTCTTCAGTAATTAATTAAACTTAGCTTAATGTAATGTTTTTACTTTATAAACATTTAAATTTTTATTAGCTTTTTAATTCTTCTGCCTTAATACTTAGCTTCCGGCATGAATGCATTCCTCATCTTTACAAAAATGTTTTCTTTCTTATTCTATTGGCTTTTTTCTACTTTTAATTTATGTATTTTTTAGTTTCAAACTTTTTTACTAAGAGCTGAGACACAAACACACACTTTGGGCTGGGCTGGTTCAGGGTCAAGATCATCAATGCTTCTGACCTCCACCCCCACATTGCGTCCTGCTGGGAGGATTTCTGGAATAGTGATGTGCGGGGAGCTGTCCCCTCCAGTGAGAACAAAGCTTCTTCTCAATGTCTCCCGAAGGACCAGCCTGAAGTCACTGTTTCTGAAGCGGTCTCACTGAGGACCTTGAGATAAGGTTTCAGATACCACGTTATGATGCTACCAAGTCACAGAGCAATAGGACGTTCTCAGCTCCCTTATCTTATGGGACTACTGTTTTATATTGACTAAAACATCATCATTTGGCTCGTGACTGTATTTAAGTAAGAATAGGCATATCTGAATGACATCTGAATGAATATGATGCTTATATGAGTATAGGCATGTCCATAACCAACTTCTATAGTTGTTATGTGCCAGCTATGTACAAGGTACTGTTTATGTAAATGTACTGCCGGTAATATTTACAACACCCATGCCACAAAGCAGGAGAAATTAGATATTATGAAATCTGTTTTATGAAGATAGAAACTGAAGTTTAGAAAACAAAATTGGCAAAGTCACAAAGTTGGTAAAGACTAGAGCAAAGATTCGAACTTATGGTTATTTCATTCAAAAAGCTCTTTCTCTTTTTTTCTGTGTTATCCTTGGGTAAAATGATCCTAAACTGACTTCAAAGAGAAATGATAAGACCTTTCCAGCATAAAGGCTTGAGAAACACATTACAAGATAAATGTACAAGTGCATAATATTGATATTTGTTGGTCAATGCTTTCAAATAACAGAAAAACTGGTTTAGAGTTAGAAAAAAGCTTTATTTTCATAACTGCATTATGCAGACGAAGAATCTGTTTGAGAAAGCATTTTTTTTTTCCAGGGGGCTTGAAATTTCCTCTGAGCAGCTCTTTCAAGAAGAGTTATTAGAATTTATTTTCAATTATACAGCAGAATAAGCCGTCTGCAGTATAGTTAACTTTCAATTTCAGCCAATTTTCGACGCATTCAATCATAGATGCCTCAGTGATTAAGAATCTATGTTGCAAAACAATTCCCACTTTGCAACAATGCAATCAAACAGATCTACAACTCATAACATATTATCCAATGCTTTCTCAGCTCACTGGTGAAGTGAAATAGAATTTACCAACCATCCTTGCTTATCCAGTGTGGTCCAAGCTCATTTGCAAGCAGATATGCAACTCAAAACAGCTCACAGGGGGTTTGGGTTCAACATAGCCTTGAAGAGATGGAATTGGTTTGCTTTGGATATTCATGACTTTGGGCTGCCTCATTTTCTGTCTCTGCCCTGATATGCATTGGCTATGTCTAACATACCAGAGAAACAGAACCCTCCCTGCACGATTTGATTCTGAAATCGCTCTCCACGGCAGAAGTTCTGATTCATTAAGACTAAAACAGGTTTTATGCCCAGCTGTTTGCTCTTCTAAATAGCACAGCTGTGTGTGTGTGTGTACAAGTGTGTATAAGCACCAGCCCATACATATATAACAGGAAAAGAGAGAGAATCATGGCTGAAACAAACAAAAAAAAATAATATGCCACAAACTTGAACTCTTTCTTTAAAGGTTGGAAGATAGTGCAGTCTTACTTTATGAAAACTCTTAAGTTTCCGAGATTGGGTCAAACCAAAATAATTACCTTTGTAGGTCCTTACTTTCAATTCAATGGACCAGAAACAAGTTCCATGTGGGGTCAATGGGACAGGAGTATTGGTAGAATGAGAGGAAAGGGAAGGGGGATACTTCTCAAGGAGGTTTGGGTCTGTGCTGACTGAAGTGAAATCTTTACTGTTTTAAAATGAAATAGGGACATACTCCCAAGTTCAGGCTAGCCCTTTGGGGGTCAACTGTAAACAAAATATGAAAGGATAAATCAGAGCCCAGTTATGAAGGAACATTTCAGAGGCTCAGCTGATCTGTCTCTTTTTCTGGATCTTCACTTGGGTTGTGGCAAATTTTATTAGAACACCTCACACCTGAAGCTCTGGAAGGCTTCTGGTTAAAGCAGCAAGAGAATAAAAAAAAAAAAAAATAGGTGATCTGAACAAAGCTAGCCAAATACGGCCAGGATAAAAACTGGTGCAATGGAAGCTTTATAAACATATGATGGAAAGACAGGTGGGGAGAACAGACTAGGAATAAATAACTTTGCTTGCAAATGTTAAATGAAGAACACTGTTTGAAAGAAAATCTAACTTGAAATGCCTAAAAACATTCTCTGGGAGAGCTTTATCCTGTACAATGATGTGAGGAAAAGCACAACAGCAAAATGAAACAGGACTTGAAGAAAGTCTATAAAACAACAGACTGAGATGAAGTTAGGCTGTGCGCCCAAAGTTAGGCAAGGCCCAAAGCTAAGATCATTTCAGGACTATTAAATTGGGAGCCAGTAATAAAAGAGGGAGGTACAAAAAAAGAATTCAAATACAGATGTAAAGGAATGACTTGAGATATTCTTAACTAATACTGAGGCGGGGGGAATCTTGATTAAAGAAATTAGGGAGAAGATAATGGATATGGAGAAATTCAACTTTAAAAAAAAGTGTTATTGTTGAAACAAAGAACCAAATAAACACAATAAAAAAAATTCAACTATATAATACAGGAGAGTATTCTTGAAATGAAGGATAACCACATTTGGAGATCAAAGGAACATGTCCATATTCCATGAACAATTGTTCCAGAGTGTTTGGTGCTGAAACATTTCCTGGACAAATAATACAGGATAAGGTCGGAGCTCCCTAGCATCCAAGAAAAAAATAAATAAGAAGTCATCAACAAAAAGAAAATAAAATAAAAGATAATCGTAGTCTTCTCCAATGGAACATGCAATAGTAGATACTAGAGCAGCATTTGCTAGAATTTGAGGAGGAAAAAAATGTGACCCCAAAATGTTATGGCAGTTAACCTGCCTTAAAGGCTCTGGGTAGAGATGGGCAGAACATTCTCAAACATGCAAGGCTGCCTGAGCCAATTAAAACGGAGGAAAGGGAGGCAAAACTCTTCTTTGGCTGCAAAATTTTAATGCATTAAAATTTAAAATTAGGACCAAACAATTATGTAAATTGCTGTAATGAAAGTGACTGACAATGGCAAAATAATGATATAATTAATGGGAACGTGGGAGGAAGGATTACAGTGCTTATTTCCACATCCTTTTTGTTGTGAGTCAATTGCTACTGTCTATATTGAAAACACGTAGTTTAAAAAAAAATCCTCTAATCTCTTAATGGCTTTAATCTTTTTTATTAACATTAGAGAAGACTTGCAGAAAACAGTATACACTGTGATTTAGAATTCTGCCACGGCTTGGATAATTTCTAGCACTATTGTGGACAGGAAACAAAATCTGAAATTAAGAAGTAGGTTGATTAAAAATGTTGTCACTCAGGGCTTCTCTGCCATTTTGGTAGTTTTTCTTCCTGACACGTGTGTCCTTGTGCACACACGGGGACTGCATGAGACA
Source organism: Arctocebus calabarensis (assembly GCA_963573935.1). Classification (NCBI taxonomy): domain Eukaryota; kingdom Metazoa; phylum Chordata; class Mammalia; order Primates; family Lorisidae; genus Arctocebus; species Arctocebus calabarensis. The sequence goes on from CAUYON010165336.1 coordinate 16,457, forward strand.
CTTAAGTGAAGTGCTTTCCATACGATTCCCATAAGCTTTTCACCATGCCCCACCCAAGGTATGATTGCTACTTAACGGGTGAAAATCAGAAAGTCAGTTGAGGTTAAGCAGATCTTTAGGGGAGCCCAGTGTCCTGTGAATTCCATATACTTCTGAATCCATGGCTGAGCGTCTGAGCCATGTTGTACAATTATTTGATTTCACTCTGATCAACAGAATAGTGTTCACTCGAGGGTAACGAAAAGGTGGCTGGTCATCTTGGGACAAATGAGACAATAAAAATTGAGGCTTTGGTTTCTAAGGGCACAGTTTTACTTTAAGTGCTTTTCATCCAAGAATAATATCACACTCACAAAGGTACCATTAAAAATTAAGTTTTTGCCAGGAAAAAAAATTCTAGATCCCCAAATCCCTAGTTAAAATTTCATGTAGTGTGCCAAAGATAAGCAGAGGAAAATATTTAATAAAAGGCTTGAGCTATGATACAGATAACCAGTTAACCTTTAAGAGATTCCAGGGAAGGCAGTGATTATCTCGATCTGATCTGAGGAATGTAGCCAAGGGGAAACTCAAGTTTCTAAAAGGCCTACTGGATCTATAGAAGGATCTCAACTTTCAAATTGTTCTCCGAATGTACTGGGCTGTGGGGACTGTGCCTGATGGATGTCGCTGAGGAATGACGAGGTAATTGGTGGAGCTGATCATCAGTATTTGTGAACTCTTATCACCCAAACATTCTTCTCTAATTCCAGCAGAAGTCAAAAAAAGGGAAATACAGATCATACAGAAGAGTTAAGTAAACCTGAATATTTCCAAGGTTTTTCTTAGATTCAATCTGAAAGGGTTTACCTAAGTCTTTGAAGCTAGGATTAGTCACCAGAGATAAAGTTGGGGCTTAGTAGAAAAAGAAGAAAAAATATTTTTTAAGGAGAGTGTACTCCTGGGAATATCAGGGTTGAGGATATTCAATGTAATAGACTTCTTCTGATCCAAGGCAGACATTGCGAACTTTCTGTCCCGATAGCCACTGTCCCCTCCAACAAGTCACCGATCTCCAGTAGAGCCTGTGGTCCAACTTCCTTTGCAGTTAGATGCAGTCATGGGAGTACGTCCCAGCCGCCAGGAGGACGGTATGGGGGCTTCTGAGAATTTTCCTAAAACACAGATCTTGCTCTTTGACCTTTCCTGCTCACTTTATAAGACTTAGAAGGAAAATTATGGGATGACTGGAGCCCTGGCAGAGAGCAGGCTTCATCTCTGTGAGGGATCAGTAGAGCAACCCTGATGTGGGACGACCACCGAGCCACCCACTCCCCCTGGACTGTCTTCAGCAGTGGTTCTCCTTCCTAACCCCACAACCCTTTAATACAGTTCCTGCATTTGCTTGTGAGAATGGATTTCTGTATTATGTAGGCTATTCCTTTCCTGGTTTCTGCTACTTGCAGGTGAACCCAGTGCTAACATTATACCTCCTATGGTAAAATACCAGTTTGGGTTCTTTACTCTTATACACAGATTGTGGTTATAATGGGAAACAAATAAAGTATTGTTCCCTGTTCAGCGGAACTAAACAAATATACTCTCCCTTTGAAATCGTACGGATGTATCTGTGCCTCCTCCAGGGTGAATGCTTTGGGCACCTGCCTTCATCCTGGGGCTTCCATCAGTAGAAGCACATGTAAGTGGTTAAATGTAAGATTCACTGCAAGGAGACGGTTACGCTAATCCGTTAGATGTAAGCATTCCACGGTGTATATCAAATCAGCACATTGTACCCCATAAATGCACTAATGTACACAGTTATGATTAATAACGAAATAACAAAAATGTAAGATTCACTCAACATTTGACTTCACGCACACATGTCTGTACAGCAACTCTGCACCCTGCTGCCTGGGCACAGAGCGGTCTGCTCAGAGAGGGAACTGTCCATCAGTTATGAAAATAAAACTCCTCCAAAGAGACTATTCCAGAGGCCGAGCAGCCGCGCAAACTCGGTGTGCTGGGGGGTGGGGAGCAATACGGCTTCTCTGGGCTTAGATGGACGCCCAGCTCCATTCTATCAATAACTAGACAAAATCAGCCTACAAAAGACTTGTATTTTTCACCTACTAATGATGTGAGTATTCTGTGAGGGTTCTACAGATTAAAATATACATATTCTTTAATATATTTCCAGCCACGTGACTTTCCTCTTAATTGATTCTGTTATTAAGTCCCGGGAAGGAACTTTGTCACCTTCATTTAAAGAGATAGAAAATGTCCTCAAACTCTCAGCAATAAGCTCCATGAGGCCACTAAGATCTCTTTACTCCCAATCCACATGCCTAGAAAGTGGCTGACACAGATGGGAATAGACTCTGCTTTCTGCTGGCGCCTTCATGAGCTGGTCTCTGCTCCCCCAATGCCCTGCCACCAGGCACCACTCAGAATAAGCAAAGCCCCTGCCTCTTTGCAAGAACAGATTCCATCTCCCATCCCTCTGCCGCCATTGCTCCACGCTCTGAGTCCTGAGCACATGGCTCGTCACCCCAGCGATACACCTGCCTCGGCCCCAAAGATGTAGTGATCCCTCAGGGTTCTCTTGATTTTCATAAAAAATGTAGATAATTCTTCACCTCAGTGAGAAAGTCCCTTCCCCAGCTATTCTAATCTAGATGCATCACCAGTGTCCTGGCAGGTCATGAGACTCAGATGCAGACAACAGGTATCGGGAAAGAGGAAAGAGACATGACTACCGCTTTGGTGTCTGACGCTTGGCTACCAAGCATGTCCAGAGTAGAACTGTCAGGCGGTTAGTTCATATCCACACGCACATACACACACCCACACATACGCATAATTCCACCAAAAATCTTTTGAAATGTCTAGGCACCTTGGCAAAGGATTCGGGACTGTTTGAAACATTCCTGGTAACGCGTATTTCGATTACGCATTTATTGCACGCTGAACACTGTGGCAAAACCATTGCCACATTCAGATAGCCTTCCTGAACTATTAATAACTTTAATCTGCCACATTTTGCACATGAAAAAACAGATTTAAAGATGATAAGCCACGTACTGAGAGGCTGGGGTAACCTGAGGAGAATCTGTGAATAAGTTTGATGGTTTTCTTGCAAGTTCCTGCTGATTTCAGAGTGGTGAGTGTGGAAGATTTGTGTCTCTTCCCATCCTCCCTAAGTGTACTTCGTGAGGGTAGGTTTTGTGAATTCCCACACTGTTTTTTTTTTTTTTTTGCAGTTTTTGGCTGGGGCTGGGTTTGAACCTGCCACCTTTGGCATATGGGGCTGGCGCCTTACTCCTTTGAGCCACAGGCACCGCCCTTCCCACACTGGTTTAACAGGCCCTCCAAACTTTCCAAGTAATCGTGAAGAATATAATGCAAAGTTCACAGCCTTGAAGAGTGCACGTTTTCTTTGTAAACAAGAATATATGTATACATACACACATGCATATACCTTACTATATATATTTGATATTTGGGGTCTCATAAACTGTCTGTGATGGAAACAAGAAGTTTTATTTCTTTTGTGCAAGGACTAAATTATGAGAACCTATATTTGCTCCCAGAGGGGAATCTCTACTATGATAAAGACTCTTGATGGTACCTTGGAATATGAGGTTTAATTTTGTTTTCAACAAGTACACCTTTTTCTCCCACAATCAGAAAGATAGCTTGGTCTAGAAAAGGGGGCTCATCTCGGCACCTGTGGTTCAAGCGGCTAAGGCACCAACTACACACATCTGAGGTGGCAGGTTCAAATCCAGCCCCGGCCTGCCAAACAATGATGACTGCAACCAAAATATAGCCAGGTGTTGTGGCAGGTGCCTGTAATCCCAACTACTTGGGAGGCAAAGGCAGGAGAATTGCTTGAACCCAGGAATTGGAGGTTGCTGTGAGCTGTGATGCCATGGCACTCTGCCCAGGGTGATAGCTTGAGGCTCTGTCTCAAAAATAAAATAAAATAAAATAAAAACAAAAAAGTAGAAAATGGAAGTTCAGGCCACAACACAAATGACTCTCACAAACACAGTGTGTGAAGAGGCAGACGGCCACGGAAGGGAACGTTTTTTATGATCGCATTCACACAAGTTGAAAGGCCATCAATAGCCAAAAAAAATACTAATAAAATGAGGATTCTAGTTTGGGCTGGTTCCTTCATTACATCTTCTCTCATCTTGCCTCAGTTATCCTCGCTGTGAAATAATGTCAACTTCACTTTGCTCCAATGCTTACCCTTTCCCCAAGTAGTACTGGAGTTTAGACAGTTCTTTGCATCCAAACAGTGTCTGTTCTTTTTTCACTCTTTCATACATCCTACTCCCAACTCCCACCCCTTCCCCAAGGCAGTCTGTTTTATTTCACGCACAAATAGTAATTTTCAACCAAGAAGAAACACCTGGGAGAGTCGGAGTGCTCATGGTACAAGATAATTAGAGATTATTATAATCGAAATTTCATTGCCACATCAAACTGTGTCTTTTAGCATTAATTAATCGCCCATCCCAGCCTCTGAGCCCGCTGGAGCGACCAGCTTGTCAAACACACCAGAGCCTCGCATCTCATTATCCTATCACGGGGTGAAAGGGAAGTGAGATGAGCCCAGAGCGTCCTCTGGGCTTTGCCCAGGCAGCTGTAACTCACAAAGTGGCTTCCCCGTCTTACAGGCAGGTAGAATCAATCTGGGGAACAAGGACAAGACTCTTTTTTTGTTATTATTCATTTGTTCATTTTTTTTCATTGCTTTTTTTTAAATATCTTTTTTAAAATCATAGCTGCGTACATTAGTGCAATCAAGGGGTACAATGTACTGGTTTCATATACAATCTGAAATGTTTTCATCAAACTGTTTAACATAGCCTTCATGGCCTTTTCTTATGTATGAAGACATTTGTATTCTGCACTTAGTAAGTTTCACCTGTACCCTTCTAAGACGCACCGTAGGTGTGGCCCCGCCAATTACCCTCCCTCCACTCCAACCTCCCCCCTCCACTCCCTTCCCATATTCTTATGCTGTAGTTGGGTTAAAGCCTTCATATGAAACCTTCATAGTAGGGCTGAGTACATTGGATAATTTTCTTCCATTCTTGTGTTTTCTCAGTAAACTTAGAAGCAGAGGATGACAATTGGTTCCTTACAGACTTCCTAATTAACACCTGCCTCACACCCTATGCTTTCTGGTTTACGCTGGTTGTTATTACTTCACTGTCAAAGTTGCATCGTAGAAGCTGGTCATTTCTCCTTTAAGAATCCTACTTGAAACGGATGTAAGCTGCCACCATTTGGATGAATAGCTGACTTTCCTGGAGGTGAGTTTCATTCAATGCATTTCATACATTTCCTCATTCATTCTGGTTAACCAATGGGATTTTTTATACCCAAATAGTCAAGCATCAGCACTTATGCTAATTAACAGTTTGTGCCTATGTGTAGTGTTACTATCACGTAATATTGCCATGATTACTACTTTCTACAAAGAAATATTTAAAGAAGTGTAAGTGCCCAGTACAATTAGAAATCTCCCTCACTGCTCCTCAGCGGGTATACTCCCCACATGTGTTTGTACCTTTGAAACTTTTTCTCATCTATGAATCTTTGATTTAATAATTTTAACATGTTTGGAATTAAAGTGTGCTTTATTTCATCCCTTGTAAAAATAAAGACTCCTATTCACCCACAGGCTTGTACGAAAGTGTTCATAGCAGCATAAAAATGGGAAATTATCCACATCGCCCTTCCGGAGTACGGCAGGCAAACAGCAGATAGCGTATTCACAGGACAGAAATCTACACAGCGCTGGGAATAGAAATTCAGGCCACAAGGCAAATGACTCTCACAAACAGTGTGTGAAGAGGAGCCCAGCCACAGAGGGAACGTATTTATGGTCACATTCACGCAAGGAGACTTTACCTCTTTCATGTTTACATGGATGGAGCTGGAACATTTTCTTCTTAGCAAAGTGTCTCAAGAATGAAAAAAAAAGGATCCAATGTACTCAGCCCTACTATGAAACTAATTTATAACTCTCATATGAAGGCTATAACCCAATTATAACACAAGAATTGGGGAAAGGGGATAGGGAGGGGAGGGGAGGGCGAAGAATGGGTGGAGGGAGAGTAGTGAGTAATTGATGGGTCCACATTTACTGTGCATCTTAGAAGGGTACAGGTGAAACTTACTAAATGTAGAATATAAATGTCTATACACAATAACTAAGAAAATACCATGAATGCTATGTCAACCAGTTCAATGAAAATATTTCAGATTATATATAAAACCAACACATTGTACCCCATGATTACATTTATGTACACAACCATGATATAATAAAAAAATAAATAAATAAAAAAGAAAAAGAAAGCACTTGTGTAAGAAGTTAGGAGGTTAACCTACAGACGAGGGCAGCTGTGACCAGCGCAGGGTGTGGGGGTTCTGGGTGTGGGGTTCTGTCTTCTTTCTCTGTGTGCTGGTTGTCTTGGTGTGTCTTGTGTCTGTTTGTGACAGTTCATTCATCTGACATTCTGTGCACCTGGCTCTATGTTTGTTATTGGAGAAAATTTTGCAAAAACAAAAAGTATCTGAAGCCTTTCTTATTTCCACTTTCCCTCCTTTTTTTTCTCTGTTTTTTTTTTTTTTTTCTTTCTTTCTCTAGGAAACATCTCCACAGGACTCATTTCCTTTAATCCCAAGTGTTCGGCCAAGTCTGAATCCCACAGGCACCTGTACCATCCTCTGCTGCTTTCCGGAATGGACCAGGAGAGTGACTCCCACTGTATCCCAGTTTGGGGGGAATCTTACAAGGTGACCATCCACCTCTGCCTCTTGGCCTCTGATGTAGTCATGTGCTTCTGAAGGGATGAATTCATCTTCAAAGAGTGTGATCATTTAACACACTTAAAATAGACCAGGAGTATTTTTTTAAATGAAGCAGTTACCTCCATGTGCTTGATTTCTGTACAAAAGACAAAATCAGGGAGGCGCCTATGGCTCAGGGGTAGTGGGTTCAAACCCAGCCCTGGCCAAACTGTGACAAAAAACAGCTGGGCGTTGTGGCAGGCGCCTGTAGTCCCAGCTACTTGGGAGGCTAAGGCAAGAGAATCGCTTAAGCCCAAGAGTTTGATGTTGCTGTGAGCTGTGACGTCACTGCACTCTACTGAGGGTAACAGAGTGAGACTCTGTCTCTTAGAAAAAAAAGAAAAGACAAAATCAGCTCACTGGGCAGTGCAGCATCGGATTTTGTAACTGTTTCCATTTCAATGACAGATAAACATTATAAAGTGTGGGTGATTATTTACATACCATCAAGCTTTTCAGGTTATGGTGATCTTTAAGTATTTCGCATCACTGAGATTTTCTTTTCCGATGGAGTAAAAATACTTAAAGTAGGTCAGCGACTGAAGCCTACCCAACTTGTATGCTCAGTGGGGACAGAATCCTCGGCTGCCTGGTCAGCATGGCCTCCCAGGTCCCTGGCACATGGCAGGTGCACGAGACAAATTCTGTAGAATGAAAAGGTCCAGCAGACTGAGAAGTGGACCAAAGACAGAGCAACCTGCCCTCCGCACGGGTCTCAGACTCCTCCATGACGAGCAGGGATGGGAGTTTCTGATGTCACTTACCACTTACTAAGCTCAGCAGGCCTGTGCCAACAAACCAATCCCTTGTTAAATGTCCATCCGAATCACAGTAAAATGCTAGGTGCTACAAGTAACACAAACCCTTGTGTGGGCATGATTCCTGCCCTCAGAGACAGGTCCTAGTGAAATAGCAAATAATGCAAAAGCTTATAAGAAATGCAGAATGGAAGCAGGCTGAGCCCTGGGGACAGCTGGAGAATCCTCCTGCGACACTCCTGGTCCCTGGGGCTCCAGGCACTGGCTTAGCTCTGTACTTGTGTCACCCCCATTTAATGCTCAGAACTGCTTTGAGGCAGAGAGTATTAGGCCCATTCTACAGGTGAGAAAGTTAAAGGCAAGTGCTGGAGGTCGCTGTGCTGGTCAGGGGATATCTAAGCACAGAGCCAGGCTGCCATTAGAAGAGGTGCTAGGAAAGTTGGCCCTCCAATAAGACAAGGGCATAGGTGGGTGGGATGCCTGGGCCAGGCCTCACCATGGTACCTCATCATTCCTATGAGCCCAGAGAAGGGAGCCCTGCTACCTGACTGCCTTTTTAATCATAAATAGGGGGACACAGTCTCTGTCCATTGCACAAGCTGCCCGAAGAAGTAACAGGGATGAAAGCATCCTCATGTGGCCCCACTGGTGTCTTTCACAGAAAGAATTAGGAATGTTCAGCTACTTGTGTCAAAGCAACCACCTTGGGCCAGGCACGGTGGCTGGAGCCTGCAATCCTAGTACTCTGGGAGGCTGAGGCAGACCGATCACCTGAGGGCTGGAGTTTGAGACCAGCCTGAAAAAGAGCGAGACCTAGTTTCTACTAAAACAGAAACACTACCCAGGTGTTGTGGCGGCCACCTGTAGTCCCAGCTACTTGGAAGACTAAGGCAAGAAGATTGAGTGAGCACACGAGTTTGAGGTTGCTGTGAGCTATGGCACCACAGCACTCTACCCAGGAGAACAGACTGAGACTTTGTCATAAATAAATCAATCAATAAATGAGGGGACACAAAGTTGGAACCATGAGGCGAGGCCTGATATTTTCATTTTGCCCAAATGTGACAGTCCTGATGTTTTCCTTGGCTAACTGCATAAGAAAAATAGGATACAAAACTGGATAAGTTTCTAACAAACACACATCATTACCCCGCCCCTCTCTAATACACATCAGGTGGTTAATTGGGCAGTGTACTCTCTTGCAAGGGAGGGAGAGTGGCATTGGCCCAGAGGGGCCACAGTAGAGCCCAGTGACTGTCAGCTTGGTTTAATCCAAGCAGGTGCCCAGCAAGTGCCTGCCATTTGCAACCCTAGAGCGAGGGCTAATCCATTGCTGATTAGTTATTTTTTTAGTTACTGCTGTCTTGTTCTAAGCATACCACTATCCAAATGGATTTTCATTCAAACACGCAAGCAGCTGAAGATGGGATTTTAAAATGGAAATACTTTGGACTCTCCGACACGATTTAGTATAAAATGGAATTTGGTGTACAGCGTGGTGTCTGCCTTGGACTTCAGCCAAGGGCTTTCAGTTACTGAACAACCATAGTGATCTCATTTTAATGATACCTGATAATTGTATCAAGTTTCACTGCATGCAAAGTCTTTTCCAATACATATATTGCCACCGGATATATCTCAAAGCAGTCTTAGGAAATCAGATTGCCGTCAACACTGACAGGAAAGAGCTGAGGTCCAGAGAGGGAAGGACCTGTCAAGTTCACCAAGCAATCTCATGGGAGAATGGAAGTCAACCTTGACCTGATTGCAAACTTTGCACCCACGTTACCACTTAGAAGATCTCTCCACTGCATGGAGGGTGCGCTGGAAGGAACAAAGGAAGTGACGTTGCCTTGTAGACGAGCCCCATACTCACGCGGCCCCGCCCGAGAGTGCGGTGTGTATTCTGACCAGGTGAGTTTCTAAGATCAGCTGAAACAAATTGTTTTCTCACAGCCATTTATTTCCCCTATTTCTCTCTCTTTTTTTTTATTCTGGAAAACTAACTTGACAGTGAATGTACCAACAAGAGCAGCTGGACAAAAGACAACCAATGTCCTCGTGACAAACACAAAACCATGACGTTAGCAAGCAGACGCCCACTGAGGGACAGGAAGGCCCCGAGATTTACTGTGACGTCCTCGCTCCAGGGTCCAACGTGTGAGTTGCTGGGGTGTGGGAGACCCCACCTTGGGGATATCAGGACCCCTCCCTGCAGTCTCGTCCTGTCTGCAACTGAACAGAACTGAAAACAGGGGCCCAGAGGCAGAGCTGAAGCAAACGGATGCCCAGTTTTTCCTCCTCTGCCCCCCACTGCTTCCTTGGCCCTGTGGTCGCAGAATAGATGCAATCAATTTATATTCTTTGTGCACAGCAAACTTTTGGTTACCAAATAATAGTTAATTTAACAATCTGGTCAATTTAGAGGTAATAAATATTAATATAAATGAATTAACTTTTCAAGGAAGAAAAAAATTATTTGTTTATTCTCCTCCCAAACGCTGCCAAATGCTTGGCTATATTCAACGCACAGATGAATGGCTGTCCCCGGGCAGTGGAGTCTAGGACGGACAGGCCTTGAGGGTCTGAGTCTCAGCTTTCTTGCTTGTTTACTTGTGATTATGCAAACTAAGAGAAAGAAAACACGCATTCACCTATTTTCATCTTTTTCCAGTTCTCCCCAGCCTGTGGGTACCCAATTACCTTATTTTTAATAGATTTTAAACACTTTCACATACTTACAGAAAGTTAATCTCCAGTTACATTGTCCCGTGGATTGGTTTGGATCCCCACATGTGGTCCCCCTCCTGTCACCAGGAAAAGACCGTGTGCCTGCACCTTTCTCTAGCCTGGCACCCACCAGGCCCACAGCTATGGACGTCCTTCTCGGCGACACAGCTTTCCTGGCTCAGGTGCTTTTCTGGTGGTCACTATAGACATTGAAAGGGCATTTTGCCCCTGAATCTATTACCTTTTGCTATTTAGGCCCCCAAATATGGGCTGTGCTTCTCGAAAGTTCCCACACAGAAACAGTCCTTCTCACTCCTGTTGTTCCCTTTTCCACACAGGTGACCCTTGATCTACAATCTGTGCTTGGGGACAAGACAGTACACTCACCCATGTATTTGCCCAGGAATTTCCCTTGGATACAAACACACTAATCTCTCCCAGACTTACTCCATGGAAATCTCTCCTCTCTATGTCCTGATCGCCCACCACACTGCCTGTTGCATTTGCCAAAAATGTAAAAAGGATGCTTTACAGCTGTCCCGAAGTGACTGTCAGATCAGTACATATGACCTTCCCAACTAGAATCCTAGTTTTGAGAGGATAGATACCTTGCTGTATAGTACAAATAAGCAAAACTCCAACCAATGATTTACTAGTGACATGAACATTAATAAACCATTAGGAGTTTCTGAGGTTTATTACCTTAGCGGGTAGGCTTAGTTAGCTCTGGATTCTTTTCACGTGTTCATGTATTACATCAGATAGGTCTTCTGTGCTCTCACGTCATACAATTGTAGAGCCCTGTGTCTGGCAGCGGCAGCACCCACGGCTCGTGACCGGTCTTGCCCTCTTAGCAGGGATTCTAGCTACTACTCCTTAAGTAATTTATTTCATAAAAGTTGTTGAACATCAACTATGTGCCAAATACTCTTTTCTTCTAGGCATGACGGTTGTATCAGCGGACCCACAGGCAAAATTGCTGCTATCTGAGACAGTACACCTTGGGCTGAGAGTTAGGTGCACAGATGGGTGATCTAATGCCAGACAGCATGAAGTGTCAGCAAAGAGCACAGAGTGGGCCTGAAGGTGGTGACCGCATCATGTTAGGAGCTAGCACATGAGCAGAGCCCTGAGGGAAGTGAACTGAGCAAGCCAAGTGAGTGTCCGGGCAAAGGCGTCACAGGCAGAGAGAGCAGTAAGGCCCGGTCCTCAGGCAAAATTATGCTTGGCGGGTTTGGGGACTGGCAAGAGCTGGGGCTGCGCGAGCAAGACAAAGCAGGAGAGCACCAGCTGGTGTCACAAAAGGCTCTGTAAGCCAGGTGGGCCTTAAATTGTTTTCTATAAGCCAAGAGAAGCCACCACCGGGACCTTATAAGCAGAGAGTCACAGGACCTGATTGGTGGTTTTAAAGGATCCCTTTGCCTCATGAGTAGTAAATAGGGGGGAGAATTGGGGAGAAATAGAAAGACCAGGCAGGGATTTGGGAAAGGATGACGACTTTGAAAGGCTTTTAGCGGCATATATGAAGATATTCCAGGTGCAGCGGAAATGGCTAAGAAATCACAGAAAATATCCATAAAGAAAACTTTTCCTTCAAATTTAAACTCACAGAATTTTCCTCCTTGGAAACAGTCTTACGTTATCTTTATTTAATCCCTGTATTCCGTGCTTTAGGGTGTATTTGTGGGGAGAAAGTTCCTATATTCATCTCTTGTTTTCCTGGGCACCCTATCTATCACATTTCTTTCGCTATCATATCTGCAGTTCTCCACGAGATCAATGTCAGTTCCATTTGAGCATTTTTACCCTTATCCTGAAAATCTTACATCCTGGCACTTTGACTATTTTGTCAAATGTATTTTTCCCTCCTTCATGGTATGTTCCATCTATTTCTAACTGCCCACTGACTTGGCCTGACAAACTATGAATTCAGAGACAAAATCCTGTGTTGTAGGACTAAATCCAAAGCTCCTTCTAATGTACTCCTTTCTGCTTTTTAATCCACAACCTTCAGCTGCTGGAAAGGATGAGCTCATCACATGTGCTTCCATAGTCATTGGGTTTTGCCCCAGTCTTCGGTGTTCCAGAAATTCGTGGGAAGTCAAGGGTTTTATATGAAGTCAGAGTGGAAGCCTTTGTGGGACTGGGGAGTTCCAGCTGCCTCCCCATTTTCTGAATGGTCTAAGAAGAAAAGAAACATCCTCAATAACCATGTCATGTTTCCATTCAATCACCTTCATCACCCTGAGGAGGGGTATTGACAAGCACTGCCAAACCCGCCTCTCCTGGTCATCAGAAGTGTTGGTATCAGAGCTTGGACCTTGTTTTTTGAGCTCATTTACAATGGAGTGCTCATGCTTCTCAGAAACTCCAGCTATACTCTCTAAGGAAAAACATCTTAAAATGTTCCTCCCTTTTTATTTTTACTTTTCGCATACCTCTTTAGCCTAGCATTAATTCTTCCATCCTCAGCATATTTTTATTCACAGGATTTTTGTTCTATCTACTCACACCTCTTGCCCTGCAAATGTGAATACTTGATGACTGTTATTGGGCGTAACTTTACCTCTCTGGAACCACTTCCTTTGTATCCATGCATATAACATGTTTGGTTTCCAGAACACATTGGTTTTCCGATTCTCATTTATCCCTCAATTTGCTAAAATACAAGCTAATTACAGAAAACTTGTAACTAACATTTAAATTTCGTTTCCCTGTCTTATCTGAGCATAGGAGAGTTTAAAGCAGGGCTTACATCACAGTGTCACCAGGAGAAAAGATTTCTGTCCACCTCTCTTCTTTGAACTGAAAAGGCTTCTCCCACCAGAATGAATCAGAGTCAAACAGGTGCCCCGGAGCAACATCACACTAATTTAATTTGGAAAGCGTGCCACCAGAGGGCACAGAGAAGAGGTATATTGGCACATTTGCGGACTAAATGACTGCTTTCCCAACATCTGTATCCATCTTGGATTGTACTTGGCTACAGTCCAGAGAAAATTTGGTTCTTTTTCTGCGAGGCTTTGTTTTGGTACCAGTGCATAGGGGAGTTTATGCAATACCCTTCCTGAGAAATATTTAAAATGAAGCCCCATTGTTCTGGAATGGTTGCAGGCATGCGACTGCTCGGGGGAAGGGGCTGCTCAGAGTAACCTCTGGGGCCCTTTTGAGGTCTTGGATCTGCTGAATTTCTGCTGTAACCAGAGTTATACCTAACTGCTGCTTCTGTAAAAATCACTCCCAGAGGTCTCTCTTACTGGAAGAAAAAGGAGCAGCATGCAAATGAGCGGCCTCCAGCCTTTCTGGGATTGCTTTTTTGGCACCAACTCCCTACCTATTTCTCTGGCCAGCCTGTGTCCCAAGGGCTCTGTCCCAGGCAGGTCAGAGCAGTCCAGCTCCAGTCTGGAGGCTCGGGCTTTTCTCAGAAGTCTTCCTCGCTGCCCAAGTCAAGGTCACACAGCATACTACGTGGCCCTCTGCCTGCACCCCTGCCATCTGCCTTCAGGTCTAGACTCACCCCTACAATCTATAAAAGGCATCTGTTTGTCTCGCAGTGATCTGTTTCATTGCTTCAACCTCAACAACAGAAACCCCAGGGGAAAAAACTTAGTTTCAACAGCCGTCTGTGTTACAGAAGCTGACGGTGGGTGGAGGGTGTGCGAACTCTGTTGATGTGAACCCCCATATTGCCAATACAATTCATCGTTCCGGTCAGGACTGATACAGTGCTTGGACAGATTAAAGCCACCAAAATCGCCTTTAAATAAAACTTGTCACCTGTGCCGTTCAGCACTCAGACAGCAGCCATGAGCACACACAGTCACATGGGGTTCGGCTCGGCTCACGCTTTTGCTTTAAAGACAGCTGTTCCATTGCCAGCCGTGCTGTAGAGGCTCAATAAATATGTGCTGTCTCTCGGTCTGTTATAACAAAATCCCTAAATTGCGATCTCCGCAGAATCTAGAGCTCAGCAAAGCTGAGACGGAGATAATCTTCTTAAACACAGGCACGATATAAATTTTGGCTTTCGTGTATACACATAAGCACACACGCAGCACACAATTTCTTTCTACAAAACATATTCCATGTCCCTGTGATACAACATACCTTGGATCAGAGCTTTGCAGTTCTGTAACCCCCCACCCTCACCACACACTGCACAAGTCCCAAATGTCCTGTTACTTGGACGTACACACACACAATCAGGAAGGAGAACTGAGCCAACTCCGACCTCCTCCAGACGCCCAACTTCCTGCCCCATCCGGGAGCCACATCCAGCCCCTCTACTGTATCTTTGCCTATTCAGCTGACAAAATGTTGTGCCCCCCTCCAGATTCATAAGAAGGAGTGGTATCTGCTGAATGAGCAGTCTGAATTCCAAACCCAGCATCTGGGGTGTAAGAACTCAGATCCTGGAACTTATTTCAAGGTCAATTTGCTTCAGAATCAAAACCCATTTGCCATAAAGTAGAAATATGTTGGAGAGGAGGAGGGCCATGTCGAGGGAAGGTGCATTCATTAAAACAGCTGTGGGAAAACCCACCCGACATCACGCGCATGCACACAAGCACACACGACCTCCCAGCTGTGTGCTGTTAAAACCCCACCTTGGTCTGAGTTTCCCCCACCTTCTCTCTGCCCCTATGGCTTCCCTGAGGGTGTGCTTGGCCAGCAGAGGAGCCGTGGGAAGAGGACTGTTTCCAGATCTCATCCTCTTGGGTTAACACAGGCGGGATCTCCCCTGGTGCTGCTGAGGCCTCTCATCCCCTCTGCCTCATTCCGAGTCACCAGGCCATTACTGAGCTATTACCAGTTCCTTGCAGAGTGTTCCCCGGAGCCAATGACAGATTTCCTTGAGCCCAGGGGTAAAGCTCGGGTGTGGGGAGGACGGAGTGGCCTCCTCT
>CAUYON010165338.1:0-21292 GCA_963573935.1 Arctocebus calabarensis
TGGCATCACAGCTCACAGCAACCTCCAATTCCTGGCTCAAGCGAGTCTCTTGCCTCCGCCTCCCAAGTAGCTGGGACTACAAGACCCCGCCACAATGCCCGGCCATTTTTTGGTTGCAGCCAGCATTGTTGTTTGGCGGGCCAAGGCTGGATTTGAACCCACCAGCTCAGGTGTACGTGGCTGGCGCCTTAGCCTGTTGAGCCACAGGCGCCGAGCCGACCACCTGGGCTTTTTAATACAGGGGGTTTTGTGATCTCTCCCCAAACTGTAAAACCCTGCATTGTTCTTGGGTGAGAGTACAGAGTCTTCAATGATGTTTCAAATGGGTCTTCAATCCACAATAAGTGAGAATCCTCACCCACCACCATGGTTCTTGTGTCTTTGCTGGCACTAGCTAGGAAAGCTAGGATTTGGATGTGTGGCTTTTCCTGTTCCTCTGCTACCCCTCTGCAGTGGCAAAACTGTCCCCTCCCTCATGTCTGCCACAAGGACCCTCCCAGAGCAGACCTGCCTTGGGTTTGCCCTTCACACAGGCAGACCACACTAGGACTTGATAGCCCTACTCAACTTGGGTGCCACTATCTGGGGATGCAGGATGTTCACTTTCAGGAAAAGTAGACCAATCTACAGACTTCCACTGGCCCCAGGAGGTCTTTTGGGAACCAGGAGCTGGTTGCTGGCAGGGGGCCAGGGTACGGCCACCACTGGCTCAGGAACTCCTGAGCAGCCAGGCGGGGGAAGGGACAGAGGACCTGGTACCCAGGCCTTAGGCTCTGCAGTGACCTTGGACTCTGCGCAAATACCTGCAAGGAAGGGACTTTGGCTACATAGTGACCTAACTGTTCACAGAATCCTCATGCTTCCACAAGTCACAGGCTCATTAACTTGTTCAACTATAGGCCTCTAGCCTCTAGCTGAGCTAAACCCATGGGCTGAGCTTCTCACATGTGAAGCGCCAGTACTGCCAGGTCCTTGCTGGAGAGTTGAACCAGGTATTAGGACCAAAAATGAGGCTTCCTCTGCTCTGCAGGATTTATGGGTACCAGGCTGGGGGAGGCAGAATCTGATTTTTGGAGCAATTAAGTTTGTGAACTCATCCTAGAAACAGTGCTATATACCTTACTACTGAAGATCACTACAGTCACCTTCAAAATACTGCCCTTGGCCATCCAGTGACCATAGTGATATTCAGTAGTGAGGCATACAGCATTTTTTTCTAGGACGAATTCACAAACTTAATTGTCCAACCTCATATACTAGACTTGAATCCCAACTCTGCCACTCACTAGCTGAGTGGCTCTGGGAAGTAGTCACTTGCCTATCTCACAGGATAGGTCCAGTTAGGAATCCAGGATGACACTTGGCACCACACCCTGTAGGTCATCAACCCACGTGTGTCACCTTCTGGATCTAGGTACTGGAACCTAAATCTAAGTATGCTAATCTTGTCCCCCTCTCCTCAGTGAGGCTGGACCGTCTGTCAGAGGCTGCCAAGGTGAACTCAGATGCTATGCGCTCAGCCCAGGAGGAGATAACTGAGTACCGGCGCCAGCTGCAGACCAGGATCACAGAGCTGGAAACGCTGAAAAGCACCAAGGACTCGCTGGAGAGGCAGCGCTCTGAGATGGAGGACCGTCATCAGGCTGACATTGCATCCTACCAGGTGGGGATGGACAGTGCAGAAAGCCAAGCTGCCTCAACTGGGTGGAAGATCCTGGATGAGTTACTGCCCCTCTCTCAGCAGGGTTTTAGTGGTTAATTACATGGGCCTTGGAGTCGGATGAATCAGCTGTGTGATCCTAGGAAAGTTAATCTGCCTCTCTGAATCTGAGTTCCTTCTCAGAAAATGAAAAACAAATATACAAATGAAGAATTTCTGCTTTGCAGAGCTGTAAAGGTTAAAGAGATGGACTGCAAGTGAGATGAATGGGAAAATGCTCAGCCAGGTCTTGGTCACAGTGGGCTTTTGGTAAATAGTACTTCGTGTCTGTGGATAGCCTGGGAGAGGCGTTGGCAGAGTCCTCCTAATAAAGACCACTATGAGAGAAAATATCACTTTCAAAGAACTTAGTGCCCAAGTAATACATGTAATTGTAGGAAAATTAGAAATCAGAGAAAACAAAAGGGAGAAAATAAAAATTAGCCATAGTATGCATAGTTCAGTTTAAGCAATAGCTATAATGGGCCCGAAGTCAGCTTATATTTAACATGCTTCTGTGTACTGTCTCAGTCATTAACAGAGGCTTACCAAGCCCTGATTACGAGGCAGGAACTTTGGGACACTGGGGAGCAAAAGCAGACCAGGCCCTGCTGCCCCTGAGCAGGGCTCGAGAGATCTATAAAAGGTCTATCATCATCCCACCAAACAGACTGGCAGTAACCGCTGTTGACATCTGATGTGTTTCATTCCAGACCTTTTCCCAGGCTGAGATCATAATATTTTTTGCTCCAGATTTTCCCATGTTTATGAATGAGGACCCTACAGCTCTGACAGGGTGAGGGTTGGCCCCAAGCAGAATGGCTGGACAGGGCAGCTCTGGGTTTGCACAGCCAGGCACAGCTTTCCTGGCACTAAGGGCGAGGCACAGCAGCATGGGATGTGTGTGATCTTTCATTCCCAGGAAGCCATTCAGCAGCTGGACACTGAGCTGAGGAACACTAAATGGGAGATGGCAGCTCAGCTGCGAGAGTACCAGGACCTGCTCAATGTCAAGATGGCTCTGGATATTGAGATAGCTGCTTACAGGTAAGATGGGCCAGAGGACTGTGCAAGGTGGGGAGACCTTCTGTTCTTGTGAGGTGCTAAACCTCAGGCTTTAGCCTCCTTATAGGCAGCCTGCCTAGGCGTCTTGAGGACAAAAGTCTTTTATTGTGGCAAAATATACATAACATGAAATTTATCCTTTAACAATTTAAAGTATATAGTTCAGAAGTTAAGTACATTTACATTGTTGTGTAGTTCCATCTCTAGAACTGTTTTATTTTATTTATTTTATTTGTTTGAGACAGAGCCTCAAGCTGTCCCCCTGGGTAGAGTCCCTAGCATCACAGCTCACAGCAACCTCCAGCTCTTGGGCTCAAGCGATTCTCCTGCCTCTGCCTCCCAAGTAGCTGGGCCTACAGGCGCCCACCACAACACCCGGCTATTTTTTGGTTGCAGCCATCATTGTTTGGTGGGCCCAGGCTAGATTCGAACCCACCAGCTTAGGTGTATGTGGCTGGCACCTTAGTCGTTTGAGCCACAGGTGCTGAGCCACTCCAGAACTGTTTTCATCATCCCAAACTGAAATTCCATATCCATTAAAAAATCATTCCCCACTCTTCTCTTCCTTCAGCCCCTTCAGCCGCCATTCTCTTTTTCTAAGAGACAAAAGTCTTGAGAGTGACTTATTTTCATTCTGATGATGACTTACAAAGTTAAAGCTCCATCCCCTCCCCAAATCCAGCCAGCTAGATGCCTGCTCTGGAGGGGAAAAAAAAGTACTTGGGTTATCAGGGACCTTTACGACTCTGTCCTTTAGCGTTTCTTAGCACTCTGAGCATTTGCGTTCTGGGGGTGGGGACAGAATGAGATGCTAATAAAAAAACTCAGGTCATTTGAGTTTTTGGGAGGATGAGCTAATCCAGGTAACACAGGCAGCACTGGGCTGCCGCAGAAGGCCTTTAGTAAATGTTAGGAAGCGTGTCTCAGGAATAAGACCTTCCAGGGGAGCAGGGCTAAGGAGTGAGGCTAACCCCATGAGGACCTGTCCCAGTTGCTGACTAGTAACCCATGGCTTCCCACCTCTTGGCTCTAGACCATAATCTTGCTATTCAAAAAATGACACACTAGCCAGGCGTTGTGGCAGGCACCTATAGTCCCAGCTACTTGGGAGGCTGAGGCAAGAGAATTGGAGTTGGCCAGGAGGTGGAGGTTACTGTGAGCTGTGTGACGCCACGGCACTCTACCGAGGGCAAGAAAGTGAGACTCTGTCTCTACAAAAAAAATAAATAAATAAAAACAAAATATGGCACATGAGGGTGGTGCCTGTGGCTCAAGGAGTAGGGTGCCGGCCCCGTATACTGAAGGTGGCAGGTTCATACCCAGTCCCAGTCAAAAAACAAAAACAAAAACTAGGCAGTGACTGTGGTTCAGTGGGTAGGGCACCGGCCCCATATACTTTGGGTGGCGGGTTCAAACCCAGCCCCAGCCGAACTGCAACAAAAAAATAGCTGGGCATTGTGGCGGGCGCCTGCGGGCCCAGCTACTCGGGAGGCTGAGGCAAGAGAATCGCCTAAGCCCAGGAACTGGAGGTTGCTGTGAGCTGTGTGACACCACACTACTCCACCAAGGGTGATAAAGTGAGACTCTGTCTCTACAAACAAACAAACAAAACTGCAAAGTATGGCCCATGAGCCAGCAGAATTAGCATTATCTAAGAGTTTACTAGAAAGGCTGACTTTCCTGCCCTGCCTCAGACCTGCAGGATCAGAATCTGTATTTTAACAAGATCCCCAGTTGATTTGTGTGCTGTTAAATTTGGGAAGCACTCAGCTGCCGGGATAACCTCTAACCTTTACCCCGGACAGGTACTCTGCCAAGTTCTTTTTATTCATCATCCCTGTTGAAACAACTCTTGTGATCCCTTTTTGCCATCAAGGAAACTGAGGCTTAAAGAATGTTGAGTGGCTTGACCAATGTCACTCATGTAGTGTGTAGCAAAGCTAAGAGGTGAAACTGCTGCCACTGCCCTAATCCCAAAACTCAAAGGATGATAATATAACAGGGAACCCATGAAATTCAAATGAGAATGCTCTAGGATGCATTCCTAGAATGCTCTAGGATCTCTTAAACTCCAGTGTATAATTGTGGGATTTTTTTTTTCTTTGAGACAGTCTCACTATGTCACCCTCAGTAGAGTGCTGTGGCATCACAGCCTACAACAACCTCTAACTCTTGGGCTTAAGCGATTCTTTTGCCTCAGCCTCCCAAGTAGCTGGAACTACAGGCACCCACCACAACACCTGGCTATTTTTTTTTGTTGCAGTTGTCATTATTATTATTATTTTTTTTATAGAGATAGAGTCTCTCAGTAGAGTGCAGTGGCGTCACACAGCTCACAACAACCTCCAACTCCTAAGCTTGGGCGATTCTCTTGCCTCAGCCTCCGAGTAGCTTGGACTACAGGCTCATACCACAATGCCTGGCTATTTTTTTATTGCAGTTTGGCCAGGGCTGGGTTTGAACCCTCCACCCTCGGTATATGTGACCGGCACCCCACCCACTGAGCCACCCCCTGGCCTGGGCTGGGTTCAAACCTGCCTGCCTCAGTATATGTGGCTGGTGCCCTAACCACTGAGCTACAGGTGCTGAGCCTGAGGGATCGTTTGTTAGGCTTTCTCCTGAATATCATCTTAGTTGAGGGATGATAAATGTGACTTTTGTTAATATAGGAGCTCTCACTTGAGGGCTAGTTTTCAAGTGGAAAAAAGTTGTTTTATTTCAGAAGTTGTAGTCTTAGCTACATTAAACACCAACCCTATTGGGATGTACATTCTGAGTGGTCATTGGGATGACTTGCTGAGTGACTTTCTCCAATCTCATAATGCCCACCATTCTCATTCCTTCCTCCAAAGTCCAAATCTTTGGATGTCATTGACCTTCAGGATAATCTAGGAAGACACCATACCTACAAATATGCTCTGAGTAAATAATAATGTGTGCCATTATCCATTCTGCAGAAAACTCCTGGAAGGTGAAGAGTGTCGGATTGGCTTTGGCCCCAGTCCTTTCTCCCTTCCTGAAGGACTGCCCAAAATCCCCTCCACATCCACTCACATAAAGGTCAAAAGCGAAGAGAAGATCAAGGTGGTAGAAAAGTCAGAGAAGGAAACTGTGATTGTGGAGGAACAGACAGAAGAGATCCAAGTGACTGAAGAAGTGACTGAGGATGAGGAGAAAGAGGCCAAAGAGGAGGAAGGCAAGGAGGGAGAAGACGAGAAAGCAGAAGAGGGAGAAGAAGAAGCAAAGTCTCCCCCAGCAGAGGAAGCTCCATCCCCAGAGAAGGAAGCCAAGACCCCTGTGAAGGATGAGGCTAAGTCTCCCGAGAAGGCCAAGTCCCCGGTAAAGGAAGAGGCAAAGTCACCGGCTGAGGTCGAGTCTCCAGACAAGGCCAAGTCTCCAGGAAAGGAGGAAGCAAAATTTCCTGCTGAGGTCAAGTCCCCAGTGAAAGAAGAAGCCAAGTCTCCAGCTGAGGACAAATCCCCTGAGAAAGCCAAATCACCAGTGAAGGAGGAAGCAAAGTCTCCAGCTGAGGTCAAGTCCCCCGAGAAGGCCAAGTCTCCAGCTAAGGTCAAGTCCCCAGTGAAGGAAGAAGCAAAATCTCCAGTTGAGGTCAAGTCCCCTGAGAAGGCCAAGTCCCCAGTGAAGGAAGAAGCAGAGTCCCCTGAGAAGGCCAAGTCCCCAGTGAAGGAAGAAGCAAAGTTGCCTGAGAAGGCCAAGACCCCAGTGAAGGAAGAAGCAAAGTCCCCTGAGAAGGCCAAAACTCTTGATGTAAAGTCTGCAGAAGCCAAGACCCCTGTGAAGGAGGAAGCAAGATCCCCAGCAGATGTCAAATCCCCTGAGAAGGCCAAAAGCCCTGCCAAAGAGGAAGTCAAGTCCCCAGAGAAGGTCAAATCTCCTGTGAAGGAGGATGCCAAGCCCCCTGAGAAGGAGATCCCAAAAAAGGAAGAGGTGAAGTCTCCCACAAAGGAGAAGGAGAAGCCCCAGGAGGCAAAAGCCAAAGAGCCCCCAAAGAAAGTGGAAGGAGAGAAAGCTCCAGTCACACCTAAGGCGGAAGAGAAGAAGGACAGCAAAAAAGATGAGGTGCCCAAGGCCGAGGAGAAGGAACCTGCTGTAGAAAAGCCCAAAGAATCCAGAGGTGAAGCCAAGAAGGAAGAGGCTGAAGATAAGAAAAAAGCAATAACCCCAGAGAAGGAGGCTCCCGCCAAGGTAGAAGTAAAGGAAGATGCTAAACCCAAAGAGAAGACTGAGGTGGCCAAGAAGGAACCAGATGATGCCAAGGCCAAAGAACCCAGCAAACCAGCAGAGAAGGAGCCAGAAAAGCCAAAGAAGGAAGAGACAACTGCAGTGCCAGAGAAAAAGGACACCAAGGAGGAGAAGGCCACAGAGGCCAAGAAGCCTGAGGAGAAACCCAAAACAGAAGCCAAAGCCAAGGAAGACGACAAGACCCCCTCCAAAGAGCCCAGCAAGGAGGCCCCCACACCCAGCAAACCCCAAACCGAAAAGGCTGAAAAATCCTCTAGCACAGACCAAAAAAATGGCAGGTCTTCTGAGAAGGCTACAGAAGACAAGGCTGCCAAGATTGAGAAGTAAGGCTGGGTGGAAGGAATGTCCAGAACAGCCAAAGAAACTCAGGAAGGTCTCGGAGGCTCATGGGTTGGTGTAACAAATATTCATTTTTTTTCTCTTTACTTTATGTAAGAAGAAACTCTGCTGAGATGACGGGCCCTCTTTCACCAAGCAGGAATTTCCGTTAGCAATATGTTAGCAAGAGAGGGCACTCCCAGCGCCCTGCCCCCAACACCCTAAACCCTCCTCAGTGATGGACAATTATGATAGCTTCCGTAGCTGAATATGATACATGCAGAATGCTACACGTAAATACTTGACTATAAAAACTGCCCCCCCTTCTTTCAAAATAAGTGCATTTATATCCTCTATGTGCAATTGACAGATGATCACAATAATGAATGAGCAGTTAGAAATATATTATGCTTGAGATGTCTTAACCTATTCCCAAATGCCTTCTGTTTTCAAAAGGAGTGGTCAAGCCCTTGCCCGGAGCTCTCAGTTCTGCAAGAGCTAAGTGGATAGGACTGGGCACTGGCCACTGAATCACGCCAGGGCATACTTTCCACTGAGAGTCCACTTTCAATTGCTTCTGTGCAATAAAACCAAGTGCTTCTAAAATGAAAATGTTGCTGCTGTTATTTTATTCTCTTCCCCTGGGATGACTGGGGCAGGGGCAGGAGCAGGGGAGGTCATGCCCAAGACATGGGACTCAGCGAGGATCAGAGTTCTCTTGCAGGTCTGGGGCCAGTTGCGTGTCCTCTCTGGTGCTATTTCCTGGGCACAAACCATGTGCCAGGTAATGTGCTAGGTGCTTTATTTTTATGATCTGTAGGCAGATAGCCTGTTGTGTGGTTTCTCAGTGTGGTCCACATAGATTTTCATGAGCATCACCTGGGAGCCTTATAAAAATGCAGATTTCTTGATTTTACCCTAGACTATTGAGTTGTAATCCAAGAGGCAGGCCTAGGAAAGTGCATGCTTCAACTACCGCTTGATTCTAATGAACACCATTAGAGTTCAGAAAGTTTCAGAATAGGTGAAATCAGGAGAACTTTGAACAGCCTATTTACAGGGTTCTGGATATGTCCTCTTTTGCAAGGACAGGGTGAGCTTCCTGAGTGAGGAGCCAGACATAGCTAATTCATCTGTAGTAAAGGTTGCAGTCACCAGTTTTGGAGGCTTAATGGGCCTCTAAGGGCTTCTCTAGTGATGGTTTTTAAAGCTTTGGTCCTCTCATAGATTTACACAGGATCTTTACTGTAAAATCCTTATGCAGTTTCTAATTTTAGGGTTGTCACAGTGCCTTATTCTGTTTGCTTAGCAGCTCTCCTGGAACTGTGTCTTCTCAAGTCCCCACCAGATGGTACTCAGAGGGGCTACCATATTTTCTAATTGCCCTATACCCCTAGTCAGTGATGATTGGTCCAAAGATAGCCACTTTACCCAGTGAGCATCCCTTTCTGGGATTTTAAACTTGGGTGGCAGTGCTCTGGTTGTGGAAGGTGGGAGGATGTGAGAGTCAGGAGCTATGGACAACCATGTTTCCAGCCTTGTGGAAGAGATAGTCTGAGAAAGTGAGATAGAAGAACAGAGACAAGATACCAAGGGAGCCACAGCAGATTTCAGGTCCCTGATTATGATGTTCCTTTCCATAGCTTGCCTGGCCATTTCTTGAGCCAATAAATACCCCTCTTTGCCAAAGCTCATTTGGGTATGATTCTGTCATTTGCAACTATAAGAGTTCTGAGTTACATAGTAACTGAAAGGGGTGCTTGATAGGCTAGAAATCAAATAGCACTCTCAGGGAATGAGCTGTCAAAGTTCTCCTGAAAGTCATCAACTCTTTGAGCCAGGATCCAAATCTCACCTTTGGTAACCATTGTCCACCTGTCACAGGTCTGAGTTTTTTTTTTGCAGTTGGATTTTCACTTTATCGTCCACGGTAGAGTGCCGTGGCATCACACAGCTCACAGCAACCTCCAGCTCCTAGGCTTAGGAAATTCGCTTGCCTCAGCCTCCAGAATAGCTGAGACTACAGGTGCCCGCCACAATGCCCGGCTATTTTTTGTTGTTGCAGATTGGCCAGGGCTGGGTTTGAACCCACCACCCTCAGTATATGGGGCCGACGCCCTATCCACTGAGCCACAGGCACTGCCCCACAGGTCTGAATTTTTAAAAAGAGCGCCAGGACAGTTTAAAGTGGTCATATTTAAACAAAATCATGTTTTGTTTTGTTTAGATAAGAATCTTATTCTCATCCTGAGTAGGGTGCTGGGGCATCACAGCTTACAGCAGTCTCAAACTTTTGGGCTCAAGAGATCCTCTTGGTTCAGCCTCCCCAATACTTGGGACTACAGGCACCACCACAATGCCTGGCTAATTTTTCTAATTATAGTAGAGACAGGGTCTCTCTCTTGCTCAAACTGGTATTGAACTTCTGAGATCAAGCAATCCACCCACCATGGCCTCCCAGAGTGCTAGGATTACAGGTGTGGGTCACCATACCTTGTCCCCAAATGATCTTTAAATGTCATTTTAGAAATGGTTTTGAATGGTTCTTCAGCCAAGATATCAAATGTGCCCAAGACTCTGCAGAAACCCAAACATTGACTCGGTGCAGTGGCTCATGGCTGTAATCCTAACACTCTGGGAGGCTGAGGCAGAAGGATTGCTTGAGGCCAGGAGTTTGAGGTTGCTATGAGTTATTATGACACTACTGTACTCTAGCCTGGGCAACATAGGAAGACCCTATCAAAAGTAAGAAAGAGGCTCGGCGCCTGTGGCTCAACGGGCTAAGGCGCCAACCACATACACCTGAGTGGGCGGGTTCCAATCCAGCCTGGGCCCGCCAAACAACAATGACAGGTGCAACCAAAAAATGGCCAGGCATTGTGGTGGGTGCCTGTAGTCCCAGCTACTTGGGAGACTCACTTGAGCCCTGGAATTGGAGGTTGCTGTGAGCTGTGATGCAACAGCACTCTCTCCAGGGTGACAGCGTGAGGCTCTGTCTCAAAAAAAAAAAAAAAGTAAGAAAGAGGGAGGAAAGGAAGGGAGGAGTAAAACCTAAGCATTAACTTTTGAGCACGTTAGTCCTAGGGTAATTCACAAGTCCTGGTATGTATGATATCAAGCTGGAATCTGAGACTGAGGAAATCCCCATGTGTTTCATTTGAAAAAGTAACAGTTGGCTAAGAAACCCAAATTATTTATAATGATAAGTCCCATTTGATGAGATAACTATGTTTTTATGCAAATTCTCTCCAATCCACATGGGTACCAAGGTAGATATTTTAATGATGAAAAAACAGGTAAGGTGAGTTGCCCAGATACACACAACTAGTAAGTGGCACAGCCAGGATTTGAACCCATAAACTCCAGAGTTAGTATGTTTTCTATAGTAGAGACAGACGCAGAATGCTGATCAGGATGATTTGTTGTTTCATTGGTTTAATTTTGGTCATCAGAATAACTGCTATGTAAGGTGACAATTGTCCCCATTTGTCTGGGAGAGAGGAGTTTCCCAGGACAAAGGACTTCAGTGCTAAAACCAGAAATTCCTAGTAAATGGGGATGAATTGCTCCTCCTAATGTTTTGTTAGCTGCTTTAGCACATTTCAGAATAAAACCTATTGGCTAGATTGAAGGACTGAAATGAAGTCAGTGGGACTTGATCATGTCTTGACTCTCAGCTATTTTCATTGATGTTAGCTTCTATGATCAGCTTCCTCTAAAATAGTTCCTCATGAGCTCGCCTCCTTATGTTCATTTGCTTTTTTTTTTTTTTTTTTTTTTTTCAGTTTTTGGCCGGGGCTAGGTTTGAACCCACCACCACCGGCAAATGGGGCTGGCACCTTACTCCTTTGAGCCACAGGCACCACCTGTGACTCACTTCCAAAGACTAGAATATTGCAAAGTGATGGGATTTCACTTCCAAGAGTAGTTTATAAAAGAGACTGGCTTCAAGGCCAGGTGTGGTGGCTCATCCCTGTGATCCTAGTACTCTGGGAGTCCAAGGCGGGTGAATTGACTAAGCTCACAGGTTCAAGACCAGCCTGAGGGCTAGGCACCTGTAGCACAGTAGTTATGGTGCCAGCCACATACACTGAGAGTGGTGGGTTCAAACCCAACTGGGCCAACTAAACAATTGCAACAACAACAACAAAAATAGCCAGGTATTGTGGCAGGTGCCTATAGTTTCAGCTACTCGGGAGGCTGAGGCACGAGAATTGCTTAAGCCCAAGAGTTTGAGGTTGCTGCTGTGATCTGTGATACCACAGCGCTCTACTGAGGGTAACATAGTGAAACTCTGTTCAAAAAAAAAAAAGGCTTGGTGCCTATAACACAGTGGTTATGGCACCAGCCACCTACACCGAGGCTGGTGGGTTTGAACCCAGCTGGGCCAGCTAAACAACAATGACAACTGCAACAAAAAACAGCCAGGTGTTGTGGTGGGCGCCTGTAGTCCCAGCTGCTTGGGAGGCTGAGGCGAGAGAATTGCTTAAGCCCAAGAGTTTGAGATTGCTGTGAACTGTGACGCCACAGCACTCTACTGAGGGCGACATAATGAGATTCTGTCTCAAAAAAAAAGAAAGAAAAGACTAGCCTGAGCCAGAGCAAGACCCCATCTCTAAAAATAGCCTCAAACTCTTGGGCTCAAGCGATTTTCTTGTCTCAGCCTCCCAAGTAGCTGGGACTACAGGTGCTCACCACAACTGTTGTAACTATAGCCACCTGTAAGAAAAATACGGACCCCCACTTGGGGTACAAATCAGAGATGATTTTATTTACTCCTGTGCAGGGGGCCGCTACTAAAAAAAGCAAATGGCCCAAATCGAGTTGTCATTTATTATATCTGCACAGGTGGACCACTGCTCAAAGGGCAAACGGCCCTTCAGTTCAGTACAGGCTGATTTTTATATACCTTTTGTGCTGATGTGGCAAAGCAAGCATGTACAAAAGCAGAACGTGGCTGTTTACAGGGCGGGGTCACAGTCAGGTAGTTGGCTCAGGGGGTTGCTGCCTGGCAGTTCAGGGGAGTAACTCAGTAACCATGGGGACAACTTGGAAAGCCCAATAGCTTAGAAAACTCTGCTTGAGTAAGTTTTTACCATTGTTTAGCTGGCTAGGGGAGTGGGGGTAAGTTTCTCATCATTGTGTTTAGACATTGCTGCCATTGCTAGGGAGTCAGGGAACTCGGAGAACTTCCTTGTCAGAAACCTGTTCTCAGAATTAAACCAAAAAGAGTGGTTTGAGACAGACGGGGACTCAGGCTGAAACAGTTAGGGGCCTAAGGGGTCTTCTTGCCAGGTCAGTTACTACACAACATCCAGCTATTTTTAGAGATGAGGTCTCACTCCGGCTCCAGCTCATCTCGAATCTGTGAGCTCAGGCAATCCATCTGCCTTGGCCTCCCAGAGTGTTAGAATTACAGGTGTGAGCCACCACACCCAGCCAAGTCCAAGAGTGTGAGGCCATCACCCTCTACTGGGGGCAACAAAATGAGACTCTGTATTAAAAACAAAAAGACTCCAGCTTCTGATTTGCTTGTTCTCGTTCTCGCTGATGGAAACCAGGTACTATATTGTGAGCTGCCATAAAGAAAGACCCCAGGGCGGTGCCTGTGGCTCAGTGAGTAGGGCGCTGGCCCCATATACTGGTGGTGGTGGGTTCAAAAACTGCAAAAAAAAAAAAAAAGTCAAAGGGCAGGTCGCAGTGGCTCATGCCTGTAATCTCAGCACTCTGGGAGGCCAAGGCAGGTGACCTGCTTGAGTTCATGAGTTTGAGAACAGCCTGTGCAAAAGCAAGACCCCATCTCTACTAAAAAAAAAAAACTGAGGCAAGAGGATTGCTTGAGCCCAAGTGTTTGAGGTTGCTGTGAGCTATGATGCCACAGCACTCTACTCAAGGTGACAGCTTGAGACTCTATCTCAAAAAGAAAAAAATAATTAAAAAAATTAAAAAATGGGCAGCACCTGTGGCTCAGTGAGTAAGGTGCTGGCCCCATATACCGAGGGTGGCAGGTTGTAACCCAGCCCCGGCCAAACTGCAATAAAAAAATAGCCAGGAGTTATGGAGGGTGCCTGTGGTCCCAGCTACTCAGGAGGCTGAGGCAGGAGAATTGTCTAAGTCCAAGAGCTGGATGTTGCTGTGAGCTGTGATGCCACAGCACTCTACTGAGGATGATAAAGTGAGACTCTGTCTCAAAAAAAAAAAAAATTAAAATTAAAATAAAAAGATAAAGGCTCTGTGCCTGTAGCTCAGCAGCTAGGGCACCAGCCACATACACCAGAGCTAGTGGGCTCAAATCCAGCCCGGGCCTGCCAAACAACAATGACAACTCCAACCAAAAAATAAATAAATAAAAAATAAGCCAGGCGTTGTGGCAGGCACCAGCTACTTGGGAGGCTAAGGCAAGAGAATCGCTTAAGGCCAAGAGCTTGAGGTTACTATGAGCTATGACGCCACAGCACTCTACCCAGGGTGACGTAGTGAGACTCTGTCTCCAAAAAAGCATAATAGGGCGGTCCCTGTGGCTCAGTAAGTAGGGCACTGGCCCCACATACCAAGGGTGGCAGGTTTGAACCCAGTCCCAGCCAAATAGCAACAAAAAAATAGCTAGCTGGGGGAGGTGCCTGTGGCTCAAAGGTATAGGGCACCAGCCCCATATGCTGGAGGTGGTGGGTTCAAACCCAGCCCCCGCCAAAAAAAAAAAAAAAAAAAATAGCTAGCTGGGCATCTCACTCTACCAAGGAAGACAAAGTGAGACTCTGTTTCTAAATAAATAAATAAATAAATAAATAAATAAAAATAAACCATTAACTCATCTATAGTCTACAAGAGATGAGAAGAGATTTGTCTGAACTAGAATCTATTGGGTCCCTTTGTGGTCGCCACTTGTCAGGTCCCATCTGGGGGTGCCACTTGTCGGGCCTGGGAGTGACCAGATCTCTTGCCTGGCTTATGTATGGTCCCTATGCAGATTGCTTTGCTATTATCTTGATGGGGAACAATTACCCTTAGATGCCTGAGGGCTATTTGCTTTAGCAGAAGGAAGAGAGACAGAAACAATCTTTGAGGGAGAAAAGCAGTCTTAGTAAGAGAATGAATCTTAACAGTCTTTCCTAGAGAAATGCCAGGCAACCTCCCTGTGGGTAGGAGAAGCCAAAGAGACAGAGTAAAAGGCCTGGGTGCTCCCAATTATCTTGGAGGAAGGAGCAAGATGACAGCTGAGTAATAGCTTCCTTGCAACTGGGCACAGTGAGTCTGGGGAGAGAAGACTCCAGGCATTTCCGGCTGGTGGGATCTGCCCAGAAACATCCCTTTGGGGACACAGGAGGTCAGCATGAGACTTCTGGACCCTATGAGGAGGACAAAAGCAGTGGAAAACTGGCAAGTGTTTGCATGTGTTCATTCAGTCTAATCCCGCCAGCAGCTGTTAAGTATAGCAGCAGTGAGATTGCAAACTGGAAAGGCCTTACCTGTGAACTGTTTTGGTTTTTTTGGACTTGGCACTCAGTTGAACTAACTTGGAAGAACTTAGGCAAGAGAGCAGAGGACTTAAAGCATTGTCTAGGGCCCAAGACTGAGCCGCTGAGATGGATGGAGCTAATAGTATTTGGCTGTGGGCTGTGGGGAGCCATTGTGGGAGAACTGCCGGCAAGCTCTGCCCTCAGGGTCACAGAGCAAGGATGGGGTGGGAGCAAGTACTCTAGTGACTGACCAGCCTAAAGGTGGGGACTGAGATGCCTTACACCCTTAACCCTCAGGAACATAGAGTGAGACTGGTTTTGGCACACTGGGTAAAGCAGGCAGCCACTTCAGGAGTGATCCCAGAGACAAATGCTTTTCTGGGAAAGCTTCTGCTTGGCCAAGGTTAGCAGTTTAAAGTGCCTTTTAAGCAGGCAGAGGAGAGATTTAGACTCTCCACCCTATGGAGTTTGAGAAATCAGCAGAGGCCTCTAGTCTCCATCCCGTACAGCTGTATCAGCATTGTGATGAACATCTCATACCCCAGAAGATCACCTGTTGCCCAGACAATATCCAGCAAGTTATATATACTGCTTTGGTTTTGGTTTTGATTATTTGTTTTTCTTTTTCTTTTTTTTTTTTAATTTCAACATTTTCCCTGTAGATTTTTTCTTTCTTTTTTTTTCTCTCTCATTTCTTTCTTCATTTTTCTAGTTTAAATACAATTTCCCATTCCTGCCTTTTTCAACAATTAGAACTTCATTTTTGCTAGTGTTTCTTCTCTATTATTTGATTTTTCCCCCAATTTTATCCTGTAAAGTTTTCTGTTTGCTTGTTTTGGTTTGATTTATAGCATTTTTGCCTTTCCTCTCTACTTGGTGGTGGTGGTGGGGGTACTGTGTCTGAACAGGCTGGCAAAGAGCTGCTGACCTCAAGGGAACCACCCAACCCAGAAGTTGGGGGGGTTTTAAGTTTGGGTCAAAGTACCCTACTATATACCTATATTGGTCCTGTCTCCCTCTTTCTGTGCCTCTCTTCTTTTTGTCAATATTCTCTTTACCCATCCCCTCTCCTTTCTCTTTTTCCTTTCTTTTTTCCCTTCTTGCTCTTCAATTTCTCATCCTTCTGGTCCTGTACCAAAAGGACTCATCAAAACCCTAGTCCAGAGGCACGGCTACTTAGAGAGCAGGAGGAAGTGAAAGGAAAATTACAGCAAGGAAACAGACAAAAGAAATCAC
Source organism: Arctocebus calabarensis (assembly GCA_963573935.1). Lineage (NCBI taxonomy): Eukaryota > Metazoa > Chordata > Mammalia > Primates > Lorisidae > Arctocebus > Arctocebus calabarensis. The sequence continues at coordinate 16,039 of CAUYON010165338.1, forward strand.
TCATGAGGAAGAATCAGCAGAAAACTCCTGGCATCATGAAAAACCAGTCCAGAGCAACGCCCCCAAGGGACTGTGAGGTAGCTACTGCAGAGGATTCCACCTATAAAGAAATGTTAGAAAAGACAGAAAGGGAATTTAGAATACAGATGATGAAAACAATGAAGGAAATGATGGAAACAATGAAGGAAACTGCAGATAAAGTGGAAAATAACCAAAAGGAAATCCAAAAAAATTTCCTTTTTTTGAATCAAATAAGAGATGAAAGATATGAAGAATATAGAAAGGATATATTTTTTCAGAGTTGAAGGAACTGAAGCAGTTAATTAGGGAACTTGAAGATGCAATAGAAAGTATCAACAACAGATTAGACCAGGTGTCCTCAAACTTTTTAAACAGGGGGCCAATTCACTGTCCCTCAGACTGTTGAGGGCTGGACTATAGTTTAAAAAAAAAAACAACTATGAACAAATTCCTACATTGCACATATCTTATTTTGAAGTAAAAAACAAAACGGGAACAAATACAATTCACACCAACTCATGTGGCTCACGGGCCGTAGTTTGAGGACCCCTGGATTAGACCATGCAGAAGAAAGAATTTCAGAGGTAGAGAACAAAGCTCTTGAGATAACTCAGATAGTTAAAGAGGCAGAAAAGAAGACAGAGAAAGCAGAATAGTCACTCACAGAATCATGGGAATTTATGAAATATTCAAACATACAAGCTATAGGTATCCCAGAAGGGGAAGAAGAAGGCCCCAGGGGAATGGAAGCCATACTGGAGAATATTATAAATAAAAATTTCCCAAATATCACCAAAGATTCTGACACACTCCTTTCAGAGGGATATCGGACCTCAGGTCTCATCAGCTCTAACCAGGCTCCTCCGAGACACATTGTGATGAACCTGCCCAAAGTCAAGACAAAAGAAAAGATTCTGCAAGCTGCCTGGAGTAAGTGCCAGTTGACCTACAGGGGCAAATCCATCAGGGTGACTGCAGACATCTCTAATGAAACTTTCCAAGCAAGAAGACAATGATCACCTACCTTTAATCTACTTAAACATAACAATTTCCAGCCCACAATTTCATATCCTGCTAAGCTAAGCTTTAAAATTAATGGAGAAATCAAATCCCTTACTGATATACAAACATTGAGGAAATTCACCACAAGACCAGCTCTACAGGAAATACTTCAGCCTGTTCTACACACTGACCATCACAATGGATCAACAGCAAAGTAAGAACTCAGAAATTAGCCTAACTTCTACAATGATGCAAAAGATAAAACTAAGCAATGTACAATTAATAGAGCTACCACAAAGTAAGATTAATAGAGCTCCCACATTTATCAATTATCTCAATAAATGTTAATGGCTTGAGTTCTCCACTAAAGAGGCATAGATTGGCTGACTGTATTAAAAAACACAAGCCATCCATTTTCTGACTGCAGGAAACACACCTAGCTTCAAAAGACAAATTAAAACTCTGAGTTAAGGATTGGAAGACAATTTTTCAAGCAAATGGAATCCAGAAGAAAAGAGGAGTTGCAATCTTATTTTCAGATACATGTGGATTTAAAGCAACTAAAGTCGGCTCGGTGCCTGTGGCTCAGTGGGCTAAGGTGCCAGCCACTACACCTGAGCTGGCAGGTTCAAATCCAGCCCAGGCCTGCCAAACAACAATGGTGGCTGCAACCTAAAAAAATGGCCGGGCGTTGTGGCGGGCGCCTGTGGCCCCAGCTACTTGGGAGGCAGAGGCAAGAGACTTGCTTGAGCCCAGGAATTAGAGGTTGCTGTGAGCTGTGATGCCACAGCACTCTATCCAGGGTGACAGCTTGAGGTTCTGTCTCAAAAAAAAAAAAGTAAATAAATAAAGCAACTAAAATCAAAAAAGACAAAGATGGTCACTTTATATTGGTCAAGGGAAAAATACAAGAAGATGTTTCAATTCTAAATGTTTATGCACCCAATTTAAATGCTCCCAGATTCTTGAAACAGACCTTACTCAGTCTGAGCAATATGATATCCTATAATACCATAATAACAGGGGACATTAACACTTCTCTTACAGAGCTGTACAGATCCTCTAAACATAAATTAAACAAAGATATAAGGGACTTAACTGAGACCCTAGAACAACTGTGCTTGATAGACGCATATAGAACACTCCATCCCACAGATAAAGAATATACATTCTTCTCATTGCCCATGGAACATTCTCCAAAATTGATCATATCCTAGGACACAAAACAAACCTCAACAGAATCAAAAGAATTGAAATTTTACCTTGTATCTTCTCAGACCACAAGTCACCAAAGGTGGAACTCAACTCAAATAAAAACGGTCAACACCACACAAAGGCGTGGAAATGAAACACTTCTGTTGAATGACAGTTGGGTGCAGGAAGAAATAAAAAAGGAAATCATTAAGTTCCTTGAGCATAACAACAATGAAGACACAAGCTACCAAAACCTGTGGGATACTGCAAAAGCACTTCTGAGAGGAAAATTTATCGCTTTACATGCCTACATTTGAAAAACAGAAAGAGAGGCACATCAACAAACTCACAAGCCATCTTACAGAATTGGAAAAAGAAGAACAATCTGGGTCGGTGCCAGTGGCTCAATGGGCTAAGGCACCAGCCACGTACACCTGAGCTGGTGGGTTCAAATCCAGCCCAGCCCCGCCAAACAATGACACGGCAACCAAAAAACGGCTGGGTGTTGTGGCGGGCCTGTAGTCCCAGCTACTTGGGAGGCGGAGGCAGGAGACTCACTTGAGCCCAGAAGTTGGAGGTTGCCGTGAGCCATGATGCAGTAGCACTCTATCTAGGGTGACAGCTTGAGGCTCTGTCTCAAAAAAAAAAAAAAAGAAGAAGAAGAAGAAGAAGAACAATCTAAGCTTAAAGTCAGCAGAAGTAAAGAAATATCTAAAATTAAATCAGAGATCAATGAAATTGAAAACAAAAGAATCATTCAGAAAATTAATGAAACAAGGAATTGGTTTTTTGAAAAAAATAAATAAAATAGATAAACCTTTGGCCAGACTAACTACAAATAGAAAACTAAAATCTCTAGTAACCTCAATCAGAAATGATAAAGGGGAAATTACATCTGATGCCACAGAGATACAAGAGATCATCTCTGAATACTACCAAAAACTCTATGCCCAGAAATTGGACAATGTAAAGGAAATGGATCAATATTTGGAATCACACCTTCTCCCTAGACTTAGCCAGGAAGAAATAGAGCTCCTGAGCAGACCAATTTCAAGCAGTGAGATTAAAGAAACAATAAAAAATCTTCCAACAATAAATGCCCTCATCCGGATGGCTTCACACCAGAATTCTATCAAACCTTTAAGGAAGAGCTTATTCCTGTACAGCAGAAATTATTCCAGAAAATTGAGGAGGAACGAATCTTCCCCAACACATTCTATGAAGCAAACGTCACCCTGATACCATAACCAGGAAAAGATTCAACTATAAAGGAGAATTTCAGACCAATTTCACTAATGAATATAGATGCAAAAATTCTCAATCAACAAAATCCTAGCCAATAGAGTACAGCTTCTCATCAAAATAGTCATACATCATGATCAAGTAGGTTTCATCCCAGGGATGCAAGGCTGGTTTAATACATGCAAGTGCATAAATGTTATTCACCATATCAACAGAAGCAAAAACAAAGACCATATGATCCTCTCAATAGATGCAGAAAAACCATTCAATAAAATCCAGCATCCTTTTCTAATTAAAACACTGAAGAGTATAGGCATAGGTGGCACATTTCTTAAACTGATCAAAGCTATCAATGAGAAACCCACAGCTAATATTTTACTGAATGGAGTAAAACTGAAAGCTTTGCCTCTTAGAACTGGAACCAGACAAGGTTGTCCTCTGTCACCATTACTGTTCAACATAGTGCTGGAAGTTCTAGCCAATAAAATTAGGCAAGACAAGGAAATAAAGGGCATCCAAATGGGAGCAGAGGAGGTCAAACTCTCCCTCTTTGCTGACGATATGATCTTATACTTAGAGAACCCCAACAACTCAACCACAAGACTCCTGGAAGTCATCAAAAAATACAGTAATGTCTCAGGATACAATCAATGTCCACAAGTCAGTAGCCTTTTTATATGCCAATAACAGTCAAGATGAGAGGCTAAGGACACAACTCCACCATAGCTTCAAAGAAAATGAAATACCTAGGTACATACCTAACAAAGGAGGTGAAGGACCTCTATAAAGAAAATTATGAAATCCTAAGAAAGGAAATAGCAGAGATTATTAACAAATGGAAGAACATACCATACTCATGGCTGGGAAGAATCAACATTGTTAAAATGTCTATACTTCCCAAAGCAATCTACCTATTCAATGCCATCCCTATTAAAATACCAACATTGTACTTTCAAGATTTGGAAAAAATGATTCTGTGTTGTGTATGAAACCAGAAAAAAACCCATATAGTTAAGGCAGTTCTTAGTAATAAAAACAAAGCCAGGGGCATCACCATACCAGATTTTAGGCTGTACTACAAAGCCAAAGTGGTCAAGACAGCATGTACTGGCATGAAAATAGAGACATAGACATTTGGAATAGAATGGAAAACCAGGAAATGAAACTAACATCTTACATTCACCTAATCTTCAATAAATCAAACAAGAACATACACTGGGGAAAGACTCCCTATTCAATAAATGGTGCTGGGAGAACTGGATATCCACATGTAAAAGACTGAAACTGGACTCACACCTTTCTCCACTCACAAAGATTGATTCAAGATGGATAAAGGACTTAAACTTAAGGCATGAAACAATAAAAATCCTCAAAGAAAGCATAGGAAAAACACTGGAAGATATCAGCCTGGAGAAAGACTTTGTGAAGAAGACTGCCATGGCAATTACAACAACAAAAATAAACAAATGGGACTTAATTAAACTGAAAAGCTTCTGTACAGCTAAGGAGACAACAACCAAAGCAAATCCTACACAATGGGAAAGGATATTTGCATATTTTGAATCAGACACAAGCTTGGTAACTAGGATCTATAGAGAACTCAAATTAATCCACATGAAAAAAAGCCAACAATCCCATATATCAATGGGCAAGAGACATGAATAGAAACTTCTCTAAAGAAGACAGATGAATGGGGAGGTGCCTGTGGCTCAAAGGAGTAGGGTGCCAGCCCCATATGCATATGCCAGAGGTGGCGGGTTCAAACCCAGCCCCAGCCAAAAAAAAAAAAAAAAAA
>CAUYON010165339.1:0-20879 GCA_963573935.1 Arctocebus calabarensis
CCCCTTTGGGGGTCGAACGACCCTTTCACAGGGGTCGCCTAAGACCATCCTGTATATCAGATATTTACATTACGATTCATAACAGTAACAAAATTAAAGTTGTGATGTAGCAACGAAAATAATTTTATGACTGGGAGTCACCAAACATGAGGAACTGTATTAAAGGGTGGTGGCATTAGGAAGGTTGAGAACCACTGTACTAGAGTATTCTTGTCTTCTGAGGCAATCCATTCCACCATTGGACTATTGTGTTAAGAAGTTCTTGTGGGCTCGGCGCCCATGGTTCAACGGGCTGAGGCGCCAGCCACGTACACCTGAGCTGGCGGGTTCGAATCCAGCCTGGGCCCGCCAAACAACAATGATGGCTGCAACCAGAAAATGGCCGGGCGTTGTGGCGGGCGCCTGTGTCCCAGCTACATGGGAGGCAGAGGCAAAAGACTCGCTTGAGCCCAGGAATTGGAGGTTGCTGTGAGCTGTAATGCCATAGCACTCTATCCAGGGTGACAGCTTGAGGCTCTGTCTCAAAAAAAAAAAGAAGTTCTTGTGGCTCGGTGTCTGTGGCTCAAGGGGCTAAGGCGCCAGTCACATACACCAGAGCTGGTGGGTTTGAATCCAGCCTGGGCCTGCCAAACAACAATGACAACTACAACCAAAAAATAGCCGGGCATTGTGGCGGACTCCTGTAGTCCCAGCTACTTGGGAGGCTGAGGCAAGATGATTGCTTGAGCTCAGGAGTTTGAACCTTTATGTTGGGAGAATGGGGGGCCATGCCCTTATAGATGTGGTGTGGTGAACCTTACCCATTTTGACCTCCATGAGACACTACTCTGCCACTGAATGTGGCTGGTCTGTACTTCACTGCCCTGTGCCCCCCAGGTGTCAGAGGAGCAGAGAGAGGAAACCTTTGGGTCACTGTGTCTGGTACCTTATTTCAGATTTTGGAGGCAACATAAATGTGGAGACCATCAGCGCCTTTATTGACGGTGGAGGCAGTGTTCTGGTAGCTGCCAGCTCAGACATTGGTAAGTCTGTCCTGGAAGTTCTGGTGCTTTCTGCCATTTCTCCAGGGTGCTTAGAGAGCTTTATAGACGGAAGCTGCCACATTGGCATTTGCTGAGTGGGCCTTGGCCAGGGTGTCAGTGAGAATGCAGCGCTGCTTGGCATTTGACCCCTTCTTTGCTTTCCTGTGACCAGAGGCAGTGAGACCTAGGTCTTCAAGGACTGGGGACCCTGCTTTTTTGTCCCCCCACTGATTGTTTCATTTTGTGTAGGCTCTTCTATATAAAAAGTCAAGTTGGGGTAGGCTAATTGGCTTGGAGCCAAAAGCATTTGACAGGTGTTTATTTTTTTATTTTGGAAATTTTCAAAAATCCTCAGAAATACGAAGAGAGTAGCATCCTAAACCTCATGCACTGGTCACCCACCTTCAACAAGAAAAAACGCCTGGCCAGTCTGGTTTTATCTGTTTCTATTATTGATAGATTTTTGAAACTATATTCTAAATAATGAGCAGGTTTCTTGGTGGGATGATGACAAGGTGTAGAGAAGCATCGTAAGCCCAGGTTCATCCAGGTCAAGTTTGATTGAGGTCCCTGTCACGTGTCATATGATGGGGACGCATTCTGAGAAACGTGTCTTTAGGTGATTCATGCACATCTCCTGGAGTGCACGCTCACAGCCTGTTGCTCCCAGGCTACACTCCTGGGTGGCGTGTCACTGTACTCGGCACTGTCTGTAGGTAACTGTAACACAGTACTGAGTATTTGTGTCTCTAAACATCACAGCATAGGAAAGATGCAGTAAAAATAGGGTATTACAATCTTATGAAACCAATGTCATGTAAGTGGCCTGTCATTGACCAAGTGTCCTTATGCAGTGCATGACTATAATTGTGTATTGTGTATTTGTGGAGGGAGAGGGCCAGGTGGTGGTTTTTGTTTCGTCAGTTTTGATTCTGACCCCTGGAGGCAACTGTGCTATTGTCCAGGAGTCTGTTTGGGGCAGAGCCTAGCTCGATGCAGCTGCAGGGCACTGGAGTTGGCCAGAGGAGTGTTGTGAGGAAGCCAGGACTGTTTGCCTAGGGCTCACCCATGAGGACTCAGCCAGCCATTTCTTGGATCTGTGCAGGTGACCCTCTGCGAGAGCTGGGCAGTGAGTGTGGGATCGAGTTTGATGAGGAGAAAACGGCTGTCATTGACCATCACAACTATGACATTTCAGACCTTGGCCAGGTAATCACCTTCTAGGTTTCAGGCACATATAGCAAAGCTTGGCTTAGCCCAGAAACCAAAAGGGAGTGAGGAGGGACTCTGGCTCAGGGAACATTTTTCTGACTGCTTATCCTTCCCTCTGCTCCTTGCAGCATACGCTCATTGTGGCTGATGCCGAGAACTTGCTGAAGGCCCCAACCATTGTTGGGAAATCAGCTCTAAATCCTATCCTCTTTCGAGGTGTTGGGTGAGTGAGCCGGAGAGACCAGCAAAAATCTGGGAGAGGGGGTCACTTTGTTTGGGAAACCAAGTCAAAATTATTTGGGGGCATCCCGTCCCTTTGGAAGAAATAGGTGAGATTAACTTACTATATTTAAATAGAGTCAAACTCCATTTTGCGTTTTTTTTTTTGGCTAGGGCTGGGTTTGAACCTGCCACCTCCAGCATATGGAGCTGGCGCCCTACTCCTTTGAGCCACAGGTGCCACTCTGAGTCAAATTCCATTTTTACAGCATGAGGAGAGCTAAGTGTTTGGCTATTAAGAAGGAAGGATTAGGAAGGATTCAAGCTGGGCATGGTGGTGCTTGCCTAAAATCCCAAGAGGTGGAAGCAGGAGAATGCTTCAGGCCAGGGGTCTGAGACCAGCCTGAGCTAAGTGAGCCCTCATCACATGGAGGGAAAAAGGAAAGGATGTGCTCTTGGGAAGAAATGGCCCCAGGGTTTCCCATGTCCATCTGGCTCAGTTCCCGGGGTCATTGTTGCTCTCTTGTCCTTCTGCAGGATGGTGGCTGATCCTGACAATCCTTTGGTCTTGGACATCCTGACAGGCTCCTCTACCTCCTACTCCTTCTTCCCAGACAAACCCATCACCCAGGTAAGGGTCTTGGCAGCCTCGAGGCCTTGAGCTCCTTGGTCCAGTCAGAGAGCACTTTTTTTATTTGAAAATAAGAGCCAGGAAAGCACATGTGGCTGAGACAAATGAAAGGACAGGTTGTGAGAATGGGGATGTAGGCAGAGGCAGTGTGCTGTCGGTTCCTCCCTCAGGTAGGACGGAGTCCTTCGGGTCTGGCTGTACCGTGCTGTCCTCGTGCATGGGAGAGCCAGCACCTTTTCCTTTACTTGGTACTGCTTAGATGACAGCTGCGTTTTGTTCCCAGTACCCCCATGCCGTGGGAAAGAACACCCTCCTAATTGCTGGGCTCCAGGCCAGAAACAATGCCCGCGTCATCTTCAGTGGCTCCCTCGACTTCTTCAGCGACGCCTTCTTCAACTCAGCGGTGCAGAAGGCCACGCCTGGCTCCCAGAGGTAGCTGCTAAGCAGCCCAGGCAGTGGTCTGGCTGGTGTGGTCTGTGCATATGGGGAGGAAGGAGGCTTATAGCTAAAAGTGTTGGACACTAAGCATCTTCAGGTACTGTTAAATTATTTTAAGACTTGACTTTGTTACTGTATAGCCAGTCTTGGCGCTGCCAACTTTTTAAGATAGCACAAACTTAGAGACCCCTAATCTCCACCATTCCTTTTAGAAAATGATGTTGTGTAGGTAACACCCAGAGCAACACCATCCCTACCTTTTCATCTTTCCTGTGTTCCTTTAACCATGGGTCCTGAGGAGCATGGGGCTGTATAGGCAGAACCTTGCTAGAGTCTCTGGTGGCCGCGAGTGGTCTTGCCCACCAGGCACCGCTGGAAAGGAGTCAGCTCTGCTGCCCTAGCCTCTCCCCTTTCCCTCCCGCAGGTATTCCCAGACAGGCAACTTCGAGCTAGCTGTGGCCCTCTCCCGCTGGGTGTTCAAGGAGGAGGGTGTCCTCCGTGTGGGGCCTGTGTCCCATCATCGGGTGGGCGAGACAGCCCCTCCCAATGCCTACACTGTCACTGACCTAGTGGTAAGAGCTGCTTGGGGTGGGAGGGCCTGCAGGATTTGGCCAAGCTGATTGAGCTCAGCCCAGAAGCATTTATTGAGTACTTTGTGCTCAGCCTAGAAGGCGTAAATAAGGATGTTAACCTCTGCACCTAGGAGAGTCACTTTAGACGTAGAGGCTGTGTCAAGTAGGAGTAAGAGTGAGAAGAGACCTCTTTTGAGGAGGTGTGGGCTTTGCTGTTTGTGGGCAGCAGGAGGGACTTTGCTGATTACTTCTGCCCAAGAAGTTGAATTTGCAAGAGAAGCTGTGTTTCAGTTAGGCCCGGTAGGTGGTTTGGGTCCAGAGTTTGATGGGCCGTGAATGCCGTGCAAAGGAATCGGGTCTGTGAAGAGGTAGTGATGCTGAGCCAGAGGCATTGACCTTGCTGAGGAGTGTGGGCTGTTCAGGGCTGAGTGGCAAGGGCTTCTGCAGGTTGTCATGTACATGGGGTGGGAAGTGAGTGCAGCTCTGCCTACAGGTGGCGGTGTTTCTCCAGGCTCTGGCACCTCTGGCTAACCAGCCTTTTATCTCAGGAGTACAGCATCGTGATTGAGCAGCTCTCAAATGGCAGATGGGTCCCCTTTGATGGTGATGACATCCAGCTGGAGTTTGTGCGCATCGATCCTTTTGTGAGAACCTTCTTGAAGAAGAAAGGTAAGGGTAGTAGTTCTGCAAGAGAATGCTGCAGGAAGACAGCCCGTGCTCCTCACTTGCTCATAGGAAACCCAGCAGAGCGGTGCTCTGGGAGACCCCTCCTGATTATTTGTGTTGGTTCTTCCCCAGGCGGCAAGTACAGTGTTCAGTTCAAGTTGCCTGACGTGTATGGTGTGTTCCAGTTTAAGGTGGATTACAACCGGCTAGGCTACACACACCTGTACTCTTCCACTCAGGTAAGCACGTGTGGCAGCTCCTATTGTCAGCCAGCTGTGCCCTGCTTGGGCTTCCCTATGGCTGGGGCCTGCCAGCTCTGTCCTATCACAGGTGTCAGTGAGGCCACTCCAGCACACGCAGTACGAGCGCTTCATTCCCTCAGCCTACCCTTACTATGCCAGTGCCTTCTCCATGATGTTGGGGCTTCTCATCTTCAGCATCGTCTTCTTACACATGAAGGAGAAGGAGAAGTCCGACTGAGGGGCCAGAGCCCCGCACTCCTTGCAACATGGCGATGGGGGATTTCATTAGAGTTGGTGGTTTGGTTTTGTTTTTTAAAGCCAAGGGAAAATGGTACCGCTCCACCTCCAGGGGAGAGACAGCACTGAGTTCCACGGGGTGGGGGTCAGGGAGTAATTTGTATCTAAGTTCTTCCACCTTGACTTGCTAAGTGGTATTTTTCATACGTACAGTCTCATTTCTAAAATAAAGAGAAACGTCCTCAAACTTCATCTGGCTCCTGTTCTGCTTTGCTCTTAGTGCTGTGTGGTAATAACTGGATACAGAGTTGTAACTGGCTTTGAATTTTGCCCAAGACTGAACTGTCATTAACTATGGAATGATAGCACTTTCTAACTGCTCCTGGAGGGGTAAAACGTTGGAGAAGCACTGAAATGGGAAATCTAGAATAACTGCACTGGATTAAGAGAATTACAGAATTGCTTTGTTGAAAAGAACCTTAACTATATGTTCACCTTTCTTTGGGCAACATCTGTGATCCGAAAAAGCATGTGTAAAATCTCCTTCCCAGTGCTGGTACCTACAACATATTCTCATCTTCGGGGTGTAAGAGTCAGATAGTCAATTCAAGGCACATACATTTTCTGTGTTTGTAAATTTGCATTTAATTCACAATTCCTGTAAGAAATGCTAGTCAAGAGAGAAATCAACAAGGTCAGACCCTGCACTGTTGATTTCATATGAGCTATGCTAGATTAATTCAGTAGCTGAAGCAGCTCTGTGCAAATGCTTTCCCCAAAACACCCTGGTCCAGAATGCTCCCTCCCAGGCTTCCGATGTTTTCCATACTGAAACCTGAATGTTGACCAGTGCAAATGTCTGCATTAGCCCAGGTGGCAAATGTGGACTGATGCCACACTGCCACTTTCAAGTGAGCCACATGCCATTCCTGGTGCTAGGAGCAAAAGTCACAGCCAACCTCTGCCACTAATAGCCACTGCCTTAGCCTGGATTCTCTGCAGAATGATGGAGGCCTTTCTTCAGCTTAGCCTCACTTAAAGGACCTGCTAAGTCATTAACTTTGCAAAGGACTGTGAGGACAGGGGTTCGAGCTAGGGCTTACTAGTCAGTAGTTAGACCTGAGGGTATCCTCTCGCCTGGTGCAGAGAATGCATTTATTTTTCTCTGTACACAGGGATGATCCTCATTATTTTTAGCATTGATTTACAAAGGGACCTCGTGATCAGCATTTTTTTAAGAGTTCAGTCATCTGAATTCATCTAGACCAGGGGATGGTAAACTGGCCTGCAGGTCAGTCTGGCTGTCCCCTATCTGTATGGCCTGCAAGCTAAAAATGGTTTGTGGTATTTTTAGATGGTTGAAAAAAAATAAGAGTATTTAGTGACACATGAAAATAAAATTTCAGTGTCCATAAATAAAGCTCTATGGGAACTCAGCCATGCTTGTTCATTTACGTATTTAAGGCTACTTTTGTGCTACAATGACAGAATTGAGTGTTTGTAACAACTTAAAAGTATCTACTATCTGACCCTCTAAAGAAAGCTGGCCAATCCTGATTTTGACCAATTTCTTTCTTTGATAGATAAAAATCCACACAGGTTATAGGATTTGTCCCAGATCACTCAGCTAGAGTTAGTAGCTATGGTCTGTGAACTCTGACTCATGTTGACCTTCTTTTTGCCAAACCTGAGGCTTTCTCTGGTTCACCAGCCCTCCATACAGTCCTGTCTCCTGACTCCCACCCTCTTACACCTCAGAGACCCTCAGCATTCATAGACCATCACAACACAAATGCTGGTAAGTTCTTTTAGTAATTCATCACTCCAGACAGAGCCATCATGAGGCTGCCCTCCACGAGCAGAGGAGGAGGGCTGCCTGGCAGAGTGCTTCCCACTCCAGGTTGGCTAGAAAGAGCATCTTCATTTTTGTTTTCACACAACTCTTCTCTGTGAGCCTGTCGGCCAACAAAGTAACAGCTGATTGTTGCAGGAGCCAGCCAATCATCTTGTCTAACTTCAGATTCTTCAGGGCTAGAATCTGTTCACCCCAAAGGCTGAGATGAAGCACATTTGCAGCTACTCGGGCAGAAGGTCTCTGCAACAGGAAGGGAAGTGGAAGCCTAGAACATCTGTAACAAGGTCTCAGGCCCACATGCTGCTTCTAGAGCCTTCCCCTCTCTGGCCACAGCCCAGTTCTTTCTCCACCCTCTCTCTCCTGATACTCTTCCCTCTGCTGACTCTGGCCATGCTTCAGGCTTTGTCACATGTATGACTGTGCATGGGGCAGTCTGCACTGTTAGAACAGCCTTCTCTCTGGTGGAAGGCCCATGTGGCTCTTAGGCACAGCTCTGTCTGCTTCCTTGTATAGGGCTCAGGTAAGGTGTCTCATCATTGCATAACCAGTTGTGGTCATTTTTCTAATAAATCTTCACTGAACACTAATGTTATCAAGATGACAGACCACCAAGAAGGAGGTGAGTAGCAAGTGGCAGAACAGTGGCTGGGATACAGCTGGCTATTCCAATTATGGCTTCAAATAGATCTGCCTTAGTATTCCTTTGTGTTAATTTTACAATGGTCCGATCTGCTCTCAGGAGATGTTTTCCCATCTGATTAGATCTCAGCTGTTACCACAAACTACATCTCCATTAAACATTTCTCAAAAATGCATCCTTCTGGGTGGAGGGAGGGTAATTCGGACCACACCTATAGGGCACCTAAGGGTACAGGTGAAACTTACTAAAATGCAGAATATAAAGGTCTTAACATAATAACTAAGAAAATGCCATGAAGGCTATGCTAAACAGTTTGATGAAAATATTTCAGATTGTATATGAAACCAGCACATTGCGTTAATGTACACAACTATGATTTAATAAAAAAAAAAAAATGCATCCTTTATGAGTAACTTTTTAAGCAACTAAAAAAGCCAAGAGTTGAACTGCTAGGACCCTGACTAATGGTTTAGTGGCTAGTTTCCCTAGTCCTATTTATACTAAAATCCGTTTTGTGTTCTCCTGTATTGGCCTTTACCTTTGTAAGACAGAGGCTCTGTCTCTCACTGTAGTGCTGGCCCAAACCCAACCTTCACTCTGGAATGTGAACTAAGGTCTCTATCCACACAATTTCTGTGATGCTGGGGAATATCTCACCTTGCTGGGCTCTCGCTGGAGCAGTGACCTCACCAGCTGTCTCGTATCTAGAGGAACCGACTCAGGCAGAGCAGGAAGTTGAACCTCTTGGTAACTGCGGCTTTCAAGGTGGGCCTTACCTTGGCCATAAAAGGGATTGGCAAACCCAAAGATTTCGTAGGCGATGGCTCCCACTGCCCAGGTGTCAGCCTTGCTGTAGTCAATCACTGCCCTGGGGCCAGGATGGGCCGTGGACACCTGCTTGGAAAGCAATGGGTGAGATGCCCATGCTGCTGGCATGTCTAACCTTTCATGCTCTTGCATGTCATCTGATTCATAAGCTGATCTGAACTCTGTCCCACGGTACCCAGAATTTGAGCGCATTGTGGCTCAGACCCAGAAGATTTGGATCAGACTGCCTAGTTTACGCTGACAGGATTCACATCTGGGAACATTAAGGAAATCCAGAGTAAAGCAAAGTGGCAGGGAAGGAGCCTGTGCCAAAATATGGGTCAGAAAAGATGGAGGTGTTGAGTAAATAATGAGGTATCAAGTCTTGTTCTCTCATTTAGTGGAAACATGGTAGAAGAGCTGCAGATGGTGATGACACCCCACGGGGACTCACCTCAGGAGCCATCAGGCAGCCGTTTCCACCCCGATCCACATACCAGCTGGTGAAGGGCAACTGCAGGCCGATGCTCTCGTCAGCCAGGCAGCAGCCAAAATCTGTTATCACCAGCCAGGGGCAGCCATCTGTGAAGGAGCAAGCAGAGGTGAGCAGCCAACTTTCCCCTCTTCTTCCCTCTGAGGGGACTTGCTATGTCCCTTCTGAAGCCCCCAGCATGACATGGGTTAGCGGGGCTAGCAGGGACTCAGTTTGGGCCCCAGGACAGACCTACAAGGCAGGAGAGTTACGAAAATATGCAAATGCCTCCTGTTAATAAACACCTGCAAAGTCCCCAGGCAAAGGACCAGATAAAAGTTTGGCTCAATCTAAATAATTTTTTAGTAACTGGAGCTGTCCCCAAGACCAAGCTAGTGCTTAGGTCAAATGATCTCTTGAGGCCCTCACATACCATGAATCTTTGAATTGAATTTGAAATGCTATATCCAAACCTAAGAAACAGGTGCATTTGTAAAAGGATTCACGGGATTCTTTTAAAAAGGCAGTTCCTCTAGTCATTTAATTGCACATTTACTTTTTTTTTTGTAGAGACAGAGTCTTATTTTATCGCCCTTGGTAGAGTGCCGTGGCATCGCAGCTCACAGCAACCTTCAACTCCTGGGCTTAGGTGATTCTCTTGCCTCAGCCTCCTGAGTAGGTGGGACTACAGGCGCCCGCCACAACGCCCGGCTATTTTTGTTTTGCAGTTCGGCCGAGGCCGGGCTTGAACCCATCACCTTCGGTATAAGGGGCTGGCGCCCTACTGGATGAGCCACAGGTGCTGCCTCAATTGCACATTTAATTATTTTAAATCTTCTAGTTCAAAATGTATCAGATGTCCGAATCTACTTTACAATATCCCCAGGTAAAGGGCAAGTGGCCTTTCGACTTCTATTTGAATGCTTCCAGTAATGGGGAACTCATTATTTTCAGAGGCAGCTAAACTTACATTTGGACAGCTTTCACTGTTTGAAAATTATTTTTTATAATGAGCTTAAAGTCTACCTCTCTTTTACTTTATTCATGAAAACTCATAGTACTGAGGTTCTTGTTCTGTAAGTAGGCAATGAAAGGAACTTGGGTACTGTCTTTCCATAAAGGACTAAAGCCTCCATTCTGAAGGAGAGGTTGCTTATCTCTTGTGTACAGAGCTAAGGAAAGACACAGTGACTTAGAAGAGGACATAAAAACCAAAGAGGACCTGAAGGGTCCTAAATACTTCTGACCTACCCACTAATGCTCCCTGGAGAGCTCTGCAGGTACAGCAAGCACCTACCCGTGTCCAGCTCCACGAGAATGTTGTCAGATTTTAAGTCTCTGTGTGCGATGCCCTGTTGGACCAGATGATCCACTCCTTCCAGTAACTGTAGGGTCATCAAGGTGGCCAGCCGCGGGCTGGGGGTATTCGCACGAAGGTACTGGCGCAGGGTACAGGGATAACTGGTAGAGAGGGGACAGGGCCTCTGGCTATCATGCATCAATGACCCTCAGCTCCTTATTCTCCATCAAGTTTAGGCTTTTCCTCTTCCCCTTCCTGTAGCTTTCTGATTTACCCTTTTTTTTTTTTTTTTAATTGTAGTTTTTCTGTCCCCACCCACCCACCATCCTGAAATTAGGAAATAAGAGCTGGGGCTCCTCATGGTCAATTCAAAGTAACCGTGAAAATCTTATTTCCTTAAAACATCCATTATAGCAAAGTTATGTGGTACAGAGAGTAAGGGAAAGATCATTTTTTGTTTTAGAGACTGAGTCTTACTTTATCTCCCTCGCGTAGAATGCTGTGGCGTTACAGCTCACAGCAACCTCCAACTCCTGGGCTTAGGTGATTCTCTTGCCTCAGCCTCCCGAGTACCTGGGACTACAGGTGCCTGCCACAATACCCGGCTATTCTTTTGTTGCAGTTTGGCCGGAGCCAGGTTTGAACCCGCCATCCTTGGTATATGGGGCTGGTACCCTACCCACTGAGCCATAGGCGCTGCCCCCAAAAGGATCTTTTTTTGTGTTAAAAACAGGTAAGACAAGCCATAGAGAAAAGGTTAATAGTTAAAATGGACCAAACAGACTGGGTGAAAAGTACATTCTGGATGAAGGTGAGATTTTGTTTTATAAAAAATTATCTTAATGGGAAAGTGCCTGCCAGGACAGATGTACTACCCTGAACGGCCTTACTCTCCCAAAGGCAGACCTTCCCTGCAACCCTGTGCTCAAGGTGCACGTGGAGGGTGGGCACCTGCTCCCCTCAGGAGATGAACCAGCTCCAAGTCCTGCCTCATCCCTGCCACTTACTTCTTCATGACGAGGAACAGTGTCCGGCCATGGCCCAGACCTTCTGGGTGGAGACGTGGAGGCAGCACATCAGGGTAGTCGACCAGGGCCCCTGGCAGCAGTGGCACAGATGAGGTGAAGGCGCGGAGAACCCGGATGATGTTGGGGTGAGGGGCCAGCTGTTTGGGACCTCCCTTGGGTTTTCTATTCAGCCAAGTGGGACAAATATGAGGTCAGTATCAGATATAATAGCTAGAAAGATAATAATCTCAGGCCACAAAAAACAATAGCATTTATTTGCTCACTTATCTATCAGGTATTTGTCATGTGCTATGTGCCAGGTACTAGTGTTGGGGAAAATATCTGATGACCCCCCCATCCATCTTTCAATCCATCTGTCTGCTTGTCTATCCATCCATCCTATGTGGCAGAAAATAAGAGTGAAGAAGCCCCGAGATCACAGTGTTTGGGTTTGAATTCAAGGTCTGTTGCTGTAAGTCCTTGGCCAAGTTACAGTAGTGCCCCTTTATCCGCAGATTTCTTTTCCATGGTTTCAGTTTCCCATGGCCTGAAAATAGGTGAATGAAGTATAGTAAGATATGCATATATATATATATATATATATTTTTTTTTTTTTTTTTTCTTTTTTTGAGATGAGGTCTCTCTATGTTGCTCAGGTTGGTCTTGAAATCCTGGGCTCAAGCAAATCTGCCTCAGCTTTCTGAGTAGCTGGGACTATAGGAATGTGCCACTGTGCCTGGCTTAGTAAGATACATGAGAGAGAGGACATATTCATCTAACTCTTATTACAGTGTACAGTTATAATTGTTCTATTTTATTACTAATTATTGCTATTAATCTTTTACTATGCCTAATGTATAAACTAAACTTTCTTATAGATATATATGAATAGGAAAAAGTAGCACATAGAGGGTTAAATTATCTATGGTTTCAGGCATCCACTGGGGGTCCTGAACCACATCCCTTCGGGATTAAGGGGAGACTATTATGTTTTCTGGGCTCAGTCTCAAGTGAAAAAGGTAGCAACAAGCTGCATAAGGTTGATAATATAAACATACCCAGACCACGTTTAGCACAGAGCAAGTGCTCAGCAAATGTAAGCTGTTGCTATGATTCATTCAGCCAATGTTTACTGTTTTCACACTGAGAACCAGCCATTGAATAGTAATGGCTGTGAAGCTACAGCAGAGAACAAGACAGAATCCCTATCCTCATGGGTTTGTAAACTTTAGCTAACAGCAAGGACAATGCCTGAATTTTGTCCATGATTCCAGCTTCTAGAGTAATAGTTGGCATGGAATATAAGCTTAACGAATCTTTGTTGAGCGGATGGACCCAGATGTAGTTATAGTGGTGGTATCACCTGACTACCCTGCCTACTCCTCTTCTTGGAGCCCCCATCCCGGCCCTGCTGAGGCACAGCAGCTGTACTTGGGTGGCATGGCTCTGCTAGTCCAACTCCTCAACCAGAGCTGACTGGACCAAGGGTGGTCACCTCCTCAAGGGTAATGAGCCTACAGTCACATCTGCAATCTGGATGGTTGATGCAAAAAGGGAAGGGGAGAGAGGGAGATTCTCTCTCTGGGACTGTGAGTGAAGAGCCTGCCAGTCAGCAGCGGAACTGAAGGTGAAAGGATGCTGAGAGACAGACTGGGCCACGGGAGCCTAAGGGGGAGCAGGCAGTGGACAGCATGACAGCGACCAGGGGAAGAAATAAGGATGCTGACGGTGCAGCAAAGGGAACAGAGCAGAGCCTAGGCAATGCTGAGAAAGCAGGACACCGGCCCTGTCCCCAGGGCTGCCATGGTCCCGAGCTTTGCAGACCCAGTCCATATGTGTCCTTGTACTGTCCTTGTCTTGAATCCACCTTAGTGGGCCCCTGTCATACGTGATCAAAGGAGTCATAGCATTGTTTCCATGCCTGGGTCACTGGACCAACTAGGATTATAGCACAAGGCTGTCCAGGCCCCAAAAGGTGTCCTGGGAGCCAAGAGGCACAGTATGTGGCTGCGCTGAGGAGAAATGTGAGGTTGGGGGGTGTTTAGACCAAGACCCAAATGTGCAGGGAGGGGGACCCAAGTATAGCAACTGCACATCGGAAGACGGCCATGGCTGAGCCTCGTGCACTGGAGAAGGTGGTGTGGATGCAGGGTGGGGTGTCGGTGCCAATGGGAACCGATGAGAAATGAGGGGGAGAAGCAGGTCACAAAGGGCCTAGGATGGCACCCAGAGTGCTCTCAGGGAAGAGTTTCTCCTGAGAAACATCAGCACCCCCTGCCACATCCATCCAGTGATTCAACAGACATTTATCAAGCTGTGGGGAACGCAGCGAACAAACACACACAGGATAGCTGGATAAAGGTGTGTATGACTCCAGACCAGATAGTGAGGTACGGTGGCTCATGCCTGTAACCTGAGCACTCTCGGAGGCCAAGGAGGGTGGATCACTTGAGCTCAGATGTTCAAGACTAGCCTGGGCAAGAGCAAGACCCGTCTCCAAAAATAGCTGGGTATTGTGGCAGGTGCCTGTAGTCCCAGCTACTCCGAAGGCTGAGGCAAGAGGATTATTTGAGTCCAGGAGTTTGAGGTTGATGTGAGCTATGATGACGCCACAGCACTCCACAGAGGGCAACAAAGTGAGACTCTGTCTCAAAAAAAGAAAAAAAAACAGGTAGTGAGAAATGCTGTGAAAACAACTAAAGCAGGGCAAAGGATTATATCAGATGGGATTGGGTAGGGGACATCACAGTGCTCCTAGTTATACGACCCTGTCAGCAGGCTGACACACCACAGACGGAGCCCCCGGAGGGAAATGCTAGCCCCAGAGCAGCTGGCATTCAGGCATCCACTTTTCCCTACATAGGGCTAAGGAGAATAAGAGGGCAGTAGGAAGCCCACCTGAGCAGCTGCTGCCCTTGGCCCGCAGGGACTCTCAGTCACGTGGAGCCTTCCAACCATGGAAATGCCCTTAAGTCCCTACTTCTGTCTTCCAGCTTCTGATAGAACTAAGACGTATAAACCAGTCCTCTAGTGAATCACCAGAAATGCAGCAGTGTCATCTCTTCCTAGTGGGGTACCAATATTACGGTGAGCACAAGCCAGAGCATCCATGTTCTCTTTCTGCGGAAGGGGCCTTACTAAGCTGCAGTGTCGCTGCAGTCCACCTGTGCGTCCCTCTGCTGAGAACATGCCTTTCCCTGCTTATTTGCTTGGGTAATGCTATTTATCGTTCAAAAGGTAACAAAACGCTTCTGTGAGAAGCCTGAGTGGGGCTCCTTGGGCACCTGAGCATACTCTATTCTAGCACTTAGAATAGAGTGGGCCCTCTGCTCCTGGCTTGTTGGGCTCTGCTGCCATATAGAGAACTCTCAGGGAGCAAACCACCTCTTTTTTTCCCCTTAAATCTCTTGGTACTATTCAGTGCACTGAAACTGCTAGTGGAATGAGTGTTCCCTCCTGGGGACAGAGTTCAGCCGACAGGTGGCGCTCCACTTGTGTAATGCTTAGGAGGAATATGAGGGCTTGGATCAATTTTCTGGTATTCTAAATTGGGAGTTTGGTTGAGCCTCTTTTTTTTTTTTTTTTTTTTTGTGGTTTTTTTCTGGGGCTGGGTTTGAACCCACCACCTCCAGCATTTGGGGCCGGCGCCCTACTCCTTTGAGCCACAGCCGCTGCCCCAAAATTGGGAGTTTGGGGATGGCCTTCCTTTCCACTCCTCCAGTGTGAGTTACTCTCATGCATCATCATTAGGGGTCAGATGATTTGCAATCTTTCCCAACCTAAATTATCCACTAACTGAAAATCTGCCATTAATGACATTGTTCAGTAAGCATTTATTACCTACTGTGTCCTGTCAGACATTGTGCTGAGTGCTAGGGACACAAATGATGATTTTGCTCTCAAAGAACTCACAGAAGGGGGCACTTACCTGTAAGTAACTGCGCCATATTCCCCGGCCAAGGCCACTCGGCTGGCTGGAACTAGCTCCTGGCTCATTGTGCTGAAGATGGCTTCGCTAGAAGAGCCCGCCTGGAACACATCCACAAGGGACCCAGGTTACACAGACCTAAATGGAATGGCAAGTTCCAAGCCCTGCCGGTGATCTGAACCAGGACAGCCACTGGCTAGAATGGGCTCTGACCTTTGAGATAAGATGACCTTTCTCACTCCAGTGGCAAGCCAAAAGATGTAGAAGTGCCATCTGTGCCAACTCAGAGGACACTTCCCACACCTGAAACTCTTGGCAGCCTAGTGCCCAGGGCAGGAAGAGACACCAAGGCAATCAGGACAGGGGACGTTTCTTCCTGCCTTCAATGCATCTGGTCCCCACAAGCTTGGAACTGACTGGGTCACTAAGACTCCCATCAGCAGACAGGTCAGAACCTGACAACTCCACCCTAGATGAAGTGCTGAATCACAGAACAGCCTTCTCCCAGCCCCACAAATAAACAAACAAAAACCAATGAAGGGGGAAAGAACCTTATTTTCCTCATTTTAACATGAATGGCTCTTAGAATCTATGAAACCTGTTAAGATCCTGTAAGGATCAATTGTCTTTTAGCTTTTGTGAATGCAACAGCTGTCATGTCCCAACAAGGCCACGTGTTTTTTAGAGACAGGATCCTGCTTCCACCTAGGCTAGAGTGCAGTGGCATTAGCATAGTTCATGGTACCCTCAAACTCCTAGACTCAAGTGATCCTCCTGCTTCAGTTTCCCAAGTAGCCAGGACTACAGGCACATGCCACCATGCCTGGCTAGTTTTAAAAATTTTTTCTGAGACTCGGTGCCTATGGCTCAACGGGCTAAGGTGCCAACCACATACGCCTGAGCTGGCGGGTTCGAATCCACATTGGGTTCAAACAACAATGACGGCTGCAACCAAAAAAAAAATGGCCTGGCGTTGTGGCGGGCGCCTGTAGTCCCAGCTACTTGGGAGGCAGAGGCAGGAGACTCACTTGAGCCCAGGAATTGGAGGTTGCTGTGAGCAGTGAGGCCATGGCACCCTATCTAGGGTGACAGCTTGAGGCTCTGTCTCAAAAAAAAAAAAAAAAAAATTTTTTTTCTGAGGCTCGGCGCCTGTGGCTCAACGGGCTAAGGTGCCAACCACATACACCTGAGCTGGCAGGTTCGAATCCAGCCTGGGGGCCCGCCAAACAACAATGACAGCTGCAACCAAAAATGGCTGGGCGTTGTGGCAGGCGCCTGTAGTCCCAGCTACTTGAGAGGCGGAGGCAAGAGACTCGCTTGAGCCCAGGAATTGGAGGTTGCTGTGAGCTGTATGCCACAGCACTCTACCCAGGGTCACAGCTTGAGGCTCTGTCTCAAAAAAAAAAAAAAATTTTTTTTTCTGAGATAGAGTCTTACTTTGTCACCCTTGGTAGAGTGCTGTAGTGTTACAGCTCACAGCAACCTCAAATTCTTAGGCTTAAGAGATCCTTGCCTCAGCCTCCTGAGTAGCTGGGACTACAGGTGCCTGCCACATGCCCGGCTACTTTTAGAGATGGGGTCTTGCTTTTGCTCAGGCTGGTCTTGAACTCCTAAGCTCAGGCAATCCATCTGCCTTAGCCTCCGAGAGTGCTAAGATTATAAGCGTGAGTCACTGTGCCTGGTCTCAGTTTTTAAAATTTCTTTCTTTCTTTTTTTTTTGCAGTTTTTGACCAGGGCTGGGCCTGAACCTGCCACCTCCAGCATATGGGGCCGGTGCCCTACTCCTTTGAACCACAGGCACAGCCAGTTTTTAAAATTTTTTATAGAGATAGGTTCTTGCTATATTGCCCAGAATGGTCTCAAACTTCTGGCCTCAAGCAATCCTTCCACCTTGGCCTCCCAAAGTGCTGGGATTGCAGGTGTGAGCCACTGCACTCAGCCTCCAGTGTAAGTTTTGATGATAATACTAGATGTTTCACACACAAAGAACTTGGCTACTTTTTAGTTATTAACCCAGCTTGGAGTGTAACAGTCTAATAACCTTCATTCCCCAAATCAAAATAAGAATCTGCATTTTCTCATATCAGGCATGAACTACTGGGTTGTTTTCATCTTACCTTTGGGAGGCGCATTAAGACAGAACATCAGGTCTTAATGAATTTTCTTTTTTTTTTTTTTTGCAGTTTTTGGCCGGGGCTGGGCTTGAACCCACCACCTCCGGCATATGGGGCCAGCGCCCTACTCACTGAGCCACAGGCCAGAGTCTCACTATGTCACCCTCAGTAGAGTGCCATGGCATTATAGCTCACAGCAACCTCCAACTCTTGGGCTTAAGCAATTCTCTTGCCTCAGCCTCCCAAGAGGCTGGGACTACAGGTGCCCGCCACAACATCTGGTTATTTTTCTGTTGCAGTTATCATTGTTACTTAGCTGGCCTGGGCCGGGTTTGAACCTGCCAGCCTCGGTGTATGTGGCTGGCGCCGTAACCACTGTGCTACGGGTTCTGAGCCTTAATTAATTTTCTGAACCCACCTAGCAATGGCAAGGTAAAGAAATTACTCTAAATAGACAGAAATCTTTGTTTGGGGGAGTAATGCTCTTCAGCTTCCCAAAGCCTTGAGTCCTTCCAAGAATTGAGTACAGGGAGTTAATGAGCAAGCCTTTGATCTGGGGTTGCATTGCCTAGGAGCCTGTTGGAAAGACAGAATTTCAGGCTCCATCTCTGACCTGCTAAATCTGAGGCTGCCTTTGAAGCCTATTCCCAAGTGATATGTGGGCATATAACAATCTGAGACATTCTGCTTTAGATTTTTGAATAAGAGGGGCAGAAAGCCTAGTTTTTTGTTTTTTTTTTTTTGGTTGCAGTCGTCATTGTTGTTTGGCGGGCCCAGGCTGGATTCGAACCCTCCAGCTCAGGTGTACTCAGGTGTACGTGGCTTTTAGCCCATTGAGCCACAGGCGCCGAGCCAGAAAGCCTAGTTTTATAGGCAACTTTCCTGTGGAGAATGTGTCTTTTCCTATCTCCTTCCTGGAAAGAGTCTCTACCAGCTCTACTAAGCTAGGCATTTTGAGAACCATGTACTGTAAGAATGAAAGGTCCCATCCTTACCGAGATGTTCCACATCATCTTGATGGCTAAGGGGAAGGCAGGGGCCCCTGCAGCTTGAGTCTCCTTTCCTCCTTGTGGGATGATATCTGGTCCTTTCCCCGGAAGAAGCTCCAGTGTCTTTGCCACCTCCTGGTTCTGGGGCAATGCAGGCATAGTGGCTTCATACACAGCAGCACTGCAGCCCTTGCCAATGGATTGCCCTATAAGATACTCCTCCAGTTGGAAGCCCTGCCAGCGTCTAGTATCCAGTGGGTTAGGCACCAGCTTGTTTTTCTGGGTAAAAATCTCCTGTAAGGAAAAAAGAATGTGAGCTAGGGAGCCCATGAAGGCCCAAGTAATGGGAAAGATGGGAAGAAGGGAGAGGCATGGTCCTCAATGGCAAGACCAAAGACCAATAATTGGATTTCACTGCTCATCCTGAGTTGGGCCACCCTACCTTTCCCATTATTCAGGATAATTTCTCTCAACTCTGTTGCTTTGCTGTGATCACAGCACTGTAGCTAAGAGCTCAGTGACCTGAGTTCTGCAGCCAGCACACACTCCTTTGCTGCCTTCACCCTCCAGCACAACTCTGGAAGCATCTGATTGTGGAGAATGCTCTTTCTGCAAAGATCTCAGCTGGTAACTACCAGGAGCACGTGATCAACAATGACCTCAGGGGCTTTCGGACAAGGGGGTGAGGTGGGGAGTATCCCCAGAGTTGAGTCACTAAGTCCTATCTTCCTGCCTCTGCCTCTGAGGACTCTGAAGGGCCTGCTCTATTCAGGAAGGACATGAGCAGAGTTTTGACAGGAAAAGAGGGAGGGCAGGTGCCATGCATTGTGCTGTGCTGTACTGGGAAAAAAGCCATGTGCCCCAAATCTGGATACCCCCCACTTCAGGTAGTGGTGACATGTCTCCAGTCACCCACGCTCTGTCTTCCCCCTCCAGTGGTCTGATCTGCTATCTCCTCCTTTCCAACTTCATGGCTTGTCACCCAGGGACACAGCACAGCTTAGCTCCTTGGCACTGTCCCTAGACTCCCCCACTCTCTCACCATCCCTTTACTGCTTTTTTTTTTTTTTTGAGACAGAGCCTCAAGCTGTCACCCTGGATAGAGTGCTGTGGCATCACAGCTCACAGCAACCTCCAATTCCTGGGCTCAAGAGAGTCTCCTGCCTCCGCCTCCCAAGTAGCTGGGACCACAGGTACCCGCCACAACGCCCAGCCATTTTTAGGTTGCAGTCGTCATTGTTGTTTGGCGGGCCAGGGCTGGATTTGAACCCGCCAGCTCAGGTGTACGTGGCTAGCACCTCAGCCTGTTGAGCCACAGGTGCTGAGCCCCTTTACTGCTTCTGAACCACAATGCTTTCCTGTGTCACTCTGCTGTCCACACACTGCGCAGGAGGCTATTGGATGACTTGTCCTGGTGCTTTGTTAGGTTGGTCTGTGTGCTGAGTGTGTTTATCCTCAGGACCCCTGTCTGAACTGCTGCTCCTCCCCACTCATGCATTGAGCTGACTCCTGCTCCTCCTTCCTCTGTAACCAGCCCTGCTAACTCAGCCCCAACAACCCTCCTTTGGGAGGATTCCTAAAGCATTTAATATCTATAGGCAAATATACTTTGTAATAGAATTTTGAACTTTTTTAAAAAATGAAAGTCTATCTTCCCTGGTCAACTAGTTTATAAACTCCAAGATGCAGAAATAATATTTTACAGAGTAATACCATGTAAACCATGGTTTCGGGGAAAAATACTTATATATATTTATTTATTTATTTTAGGATCTCACTCTGTAGCCCAGGCTATAGTGGCATGACCTTAGCTCACTGAAGGCTTGCTCGAACTCCTGACCTCAGGTGAATCTCTTGCTTCAGCCTCCCAAAGTGCTGGGAATATATACATGAGCCAGAATGAAAGTTTTTTTTAACTTTTTATTTTGAAATAGTCACAGACTCACAGGAGTTGCAGAAAAAATAATACACGGTGTTCTCTGTACTCTTCATCTAAGTTTCCCCAAAGGTACAGTATCAAAATAGGAAAGGGGCGTTGGTGCACTGTTAGCTATAGACCCTCCTCAGTTGTCATTATTTTTTTAAACCTGCATTCATTTGTGTGTGTATGTGTAGTCCATTGCAATTTTATCCCATGTACAGATTTGTGTAATCACCACAATCAGGATACAGAATGTTCCATTGCTGAATGCTATAATTTGCATGTTTGCTCCCCCAAACTGCATGTTAAAATTTTTTTTTTTTTTTTGAGACAGAGCCTCAAGCTGTCACCCTGGGTAGAGTGCTATGGCATCACAGCTCACAGCAATCTTCAAGTCCTGGGCTTAAGCGATTCTCCTGCCTCTGCCTCCCAAGTAGCTGGGACAACAGGTGCCCACCACAACATTCAGCTATTTTTTTGCTTGCAGCCATCATTGTTGTTTGGCGGGCCAGGGCTGGATTTGAACCTGCCAGCTCAGGTGTATGTGGCTAGCGCCTTAGCCACTTGAGCCACAGGCACCGAGCCAAGAATCTGGGAGTATTTAAAT
>CAUYON010165340.1:0-25257 GCA_963573935.1 Arctocebus calabarensis
GGTGTGATCCCACTAATTGCCCTCCCTCCTCTCCCCTCCCTTTCTTATCAGACATAGCTAATTAATAGCAGAGTACCAGATACAAATGTATATCATGTTGCTTTTTAAGAATGATAAAGTAGGCTTGGCGCCTATGGCTCAAATGGCTAAGGTGCCAGCCACATATACCTGAGCTGGCAGGTTCGAATCCACCCGGGCCCGCCAAACAACAATGGTGGCTGCAACCAAAATAAAAATAGCTGGGCATTGCGGCGGGTGCCTGTGGTCCCAGCTACTTGGGAGGCTAAGGCAAGAGAATCGCTTAAGCACAGGAGTTGGGGGAGGTTGCTGTGAGCAGTGAAGTCACAGCACTCTACTTAGGGCAACAGCTTGAGACTCTGTCTCAAAAAAAAAAAAGATAAAGTAAAAGCTGTATTTTATTGGACTAATTAAAGAAGCTAGTCCATTTCAACTTTCTCTTTTGCTGTCATATGTACTTAGGTACCTTGTAAATAATTCAGGGGTTATTTGTAAGTAAGATTGTTCTCAGATGAATAGGATGAAAATTGCTGAGAGATAGGCTATCAGTGAGTTGTGAGTTAGGAAAGAGCAATGCGGTAATGTACTCAGGGTTAACAGTGGAGATATTTAATATTTAACATCTTTACCAAGCTCGGTGCCAAATCATTAGTTTATGGCAACCTTTCCTCTGCTTTTAGCGTGTGTTAAATTTCTGCGGTGAGCAGATGCGGCCACACACATTCAGTTTGGCAGAAGGCAGATGCCAGATCCTGAAATGTGTGCACAGTTCCAAGGGCAACATCTGGATCCCTGGCTTGGCTCTGTTCCTGTCTGTGCTTGTGGCTATACAATGCCCCCTGGAGACATTTTATGATTAGTCTGCGACAGAATTGGCATGAGTGTCTAGTCTCCCTGGCAACCATTTTCCCTTTGATTCTTATACATCTGCTCAGTAATATAGAGTATTGGAGAAAGTGCTCCCCATCTTATTTCCAATCACAAAGCAAATGACAGAGGACTTTTGTTGAATAGAATATCATTTTCCCTAGTGTCTAAAGTTATTGTTTTCCAGGTCACTCACAACTGCATCAAACTGCACAGTACATCCTTTCTGCAAGGCCACCCAGTTAAAGACAAAGTGCTAGACTCTAGTAAATTCTCAGCAGCATTTTTTGAACCGTGAGGAGGACTCACAAGCCAGGGGGGTTCAGTGGTTGGAGCAGGTTGCTTATGCTTTCTTCTTGGATAAAAAGGACTGAGCTGGTGAATCTGTATTCTTTATTAAAAAAAAATTAATACTAGTTTTGATTGACAAATCATAATTGTTTTTATTTATGTGGTACAAGGTGATGTTTCAATATATGTATACAATGTGGCATGATTAAATCAAGCTAATTTACATATCCAACACTGCCTATCTCTCATTTATTTTTATAGTGAGACATTTGACATTTCTCTTAGTTATTTGGAAACATATAGGATTAATATGTTATTGTTGATGGTGTTTTAATCTCTCTTTTTCTTTTTTCTTTCTTTTTTTTTTTTTTCCTATTTCTAGGTCCTAATGGCAATAAAAACTGATAATGCAAAGACCTTATCAGAAATACTTCCTTATTGGCAAGAGCATTATGTTTATGCCTGAATTTACTCACACCCAGCAAAAAGCTATTGCTAACAGGCATCCTTCAGGGATTTGATTGAGGCATTTGGCAAAACTGAGTCAGTTATTTGCCATTCCCCAGATGATACTGGAGAAGAGATGATGTTAAGAATGAATCCTTCTTCCCAGCACATCCTTGAACATTTCCATTAATAAGGTTTTGAATTGCGTAAAGAAGGAAAAGAGTTGATAATGAGAATCTTTTGTGACCAGAAATTTACAGAAAATAAAGTCATTACAGCTACCTTTTCAGATAAAAAGTGTGTATATTTCCATTTTATCAATAAGGGAACTGAGGCTCAGAAAAGTCCAACAATTTGAGAGAGAAATAAGGAAAACATAGCATTGAGCATTTTTCTTCCAATAACTTGAATAAAAGAAGCCGTGTAGGCTATACACAGTTAAGATGATTTTCTAACAGGGTGACCATGGAGAGAGTTGCCAAAAAAGGTAGCTTTTAAGAATTAGCTTAACTCCTTTTTAGGAAGAGTTGGAATTATCATGATGGAATTTAAAAAAAGCTTCCCAACAGAGGAAATAGTTGAAGCTGTGGCCCAGAGGCAAGAATAAAAGGCCAGGATGTGCACAGGAACTATTACAAAAAGTTCATTCACCTCTACTAACTCATAGAAACATGCTTCAAATAGTACATCCTATTGGAAGCCTCCCAAAATGCCCACCACCTAGACATTGCTAACATTGTCTCCATTTCTCTCCCTTGCAAAAGGGGTGGGGGGGAGAGGTAATAGTTACTGTAAATAGATCATTAGGAACCTAAAATCCAAAAGACAGTTAATTTTAGGAATGGTGTCAGCATAAGAATGGGGCCTCAGCTGAGTGCATCATTAGGCCTTTGTATTATCTGCCAACTTTCTGCCAACTGCCAGCTTTTGGCTGTCAAGGACTCTCTTGCATTACAGCATTTAGTACAAGGTCTACCCTAATGCATATATCTGTGTTCTGACCATGTCTTATCATTTCTTCTTACTTCTGGATATCATCAATATCCTGACCTTTTTTTTCTGTTGTAAATAGGGACATGATAAACTATACAGGCTTGAATGTATCCAGATTTACATTCAAATGTATCCAGATAAATCACCTCCCATAATTAATAAGAATAAAAAAGAAGCTCTTTTCTCTTCCTTCCCCGTGTCTCTCTTTTCTCTTCCTTCTCCCACATGTCTCGTCTCTCTCTCTCTCTCTCTCTCCTTCCCTTCTTTCTCTTCTCTCTCTCTCCTCTCTTCCCCCATTTCTCTCTCTCTCTCCCCTCGTCCTTAATGCTGCTCTGCAGCTTCCCCCACTAATAAAGACCTTTCGTACAAAAAAAAAGAATAAAAAATAAGAGATGAATGAGTGAATAACTGCTAAATACATGATTTCATTCTAATGAGAGTCCATTATAACTTCAGAAAAGTGCAAAAGCTAGTTATTAAATGAAAGTTCCTGTTTTCCCTATTAACCGTTTGATTTTTACCTACTCAGCCGTATGGTTTGAGTAACATTTTGTTTTCTTCATCTTTGAAATGGGTATTAATAAGAGTACCTACTTTATCAGATTGTTCTAAGAATTCAGATAATTTATGAGTAATGCCTGCAAAGAGCCTGACTACTAGTAGAATAGTAATTATAAGCATTGAGGATGGTTACATGACTTGGAGACAGAGAGCAGCACAAAAGATTATTAGGAAGTAATCTTGGAATCTGCACTTGCGAGTAAAAGCAAGAAAAGTGGATGGAAAAGAGCAAAAAGTTGAAGTGAGAAGCAATCACAACAAGGTCTCTGCCCAGGCAGTACCAAGCTCTGGAGCTCAGAAGGCCCTGCTGAATGGTCCTGACGTAGGGTGAAGTGTTTCCTTGACGGAGGCAGCTCTCTTGAGCAGAAGTCAGTTACTAGGGAGGCTGTTCCAACAAGCGCAACAGTAAGTCCTTCAGTCATGAAGGCAAATCTGGAAGGTACAGTAGAGTGTTACTAAAACATTTAATAATTTTTGTGTATTAGTATGGCTTTTGTAGTTTTCTTTTTTTGTTTGGTTTGTTGTTGTTCATCTTGAATAATTTTCCTCCAATTTTTAGTTTCATACACAAAGAACTATCATTTGTTAAGTCCCGGGCAATAGTCCCAATAGAGGGCCAAGTGCCATAAGTCTAAATATATAAAAGGTATAAAGCAAGCTACTAGACAATTAAATACATATATGTGCTAACATTGGGAAGGATATAGTTTTCTAATTACCTGGGATGCTTGGTCGGAATTTAGGACTTACTGAACCCTTGGTATATCTGCATTGACACATAGTGGGATGGAAATAGCCATACCCTAGGCTCCAGGCCGTTACCTACCTCCTTTGCATCCTACTTCTACTCAACCTGTACCACGAGAAGCTCACGTGAATGTGTATAGAACTCTAGCCTGCATTTCCAAGCACTGCCCAGGACTCCCACAAGCAGTTGCCACTTTGCTGTCCCTGAGTAAGTGATGACTGATCATACAGTCCATCCTCAGGATGGCAGATTTGGGTAAGGGGCGTGCTGGGGATCTGAAAGCAAGCACAGAACTTTAGGGAAAAGCACTATGCAGGTTCTGTTACCTGAAGCCAGATCCAGGGCATGGGGACTTTCAGGGGGGCTTGTCCCCTTGGCCCTGGGGGCACTTTATTCTATTAGGAGAGATATAGCTAGAGAAGGCCACCCTGGGATCCTGCTAAACCTCAGGTAGTGTGACCTAAGTTCTTGGACATCTCACTATTGCAGGATTCCCTGGATGGAGGATTTCAGTGCTAAACCCGGGAGAGTCCCAGCCAAGCTGGGACATGTGGGTCACCTTTAGGGTCCCTCTTACTCTGGTCTAAGGTCAGTTACACCCTATGAAAGGATAAGAAATATGTATTTGGTCTGTACCCCATTTTCTTGCACATAGCTCTTAAAACCATTAGAATCTCCCAAGTGATGTGTCTTTGTGTACTAATGAGGTATCTTGTGACTAGTGTCTCCTGGGTAGTATCAAGAAGAAGGCTGGTTGCCAGGGAAACCAGCCAGGTTAATTAGCAGGTTAGAGCTTCAGCCCTACCCCTAACCTCCAGGCAGGGTATAGGGGTTCATTTGTGAGTTGATCACAAATGGTAAATGATTTAATCAATCCTGCCTGTGTAATGAAGGCTTCATAAAAATCCAAAAGGATGGGGTTCAGGGAGCTTCCTGGTTGGTGGCCACATAGAGGTGCTGGGAGGAGAGGAGCCTACAAAGGGCAGAGAGGAGCCACTTCCCTCATACCTTACACCTGCTGCCTCTGTCTTCCATCTGGCTGTCCCTGTTTGTATCTGAATCTTTTAATAATAAACTGTAATCTAGCAAGCAAACCGTTTTTATGAGTTGTATGACTTGTTCCAGCAAATAATTGCACCTGAGTGGAGGTTGTGGTGGGATCTTTCCCTTTATAGAGGGAAGCACCGGTAAGTGACAAACCAGCTTAGGATCAGCCTCTGAAAGTGGGGCAGTTTAGTGAGACTGAGCCCTTAACCCAGTGTTTTTTCAACCTTTTAAAATCTTTAAACAGCACACTTAAACCTATTGTTAAACTCCCCCTGGCACACTTACATTATGTTGATTTAAAAAAAAAAGTTAAAAAAAGAATGTACTTTTTAAAATAATCTAATTAATGGTCTAGAAATCTGAAATCTCTAAAAATTTAATAAAGAACTTTAAGAATTTTCTCCCAGCACACCTAAGATCCTCTTTCCTTAACCTGAGAGATCTGACACTGTCTACAAAAAGATAATGTAAGAACTGGGTTAAATGCTGAGTTCAGGCATTTGGTGTCCATGGAAAATTTGAGAACTTCTTGGTATGGTAAAAATCTGTACATTTGGTGTCAGAAGTGAAGAATTGAGGGTGGTATGTGTACAGAAGGAAAGACAGAGGGCGTGGTGGTGCGTGCCTGTAATTCCAGCTACTCGGGAGGCTGAGACAGGAGGATCGCTTGAGTCCAGGAGTTTTGGGCTGCAGTGCGCTATGCCGATCGGGTGTCCACACTAAGTTTGGCATCAATATGGTGAGCACCCGGGAGCAGGGGGGCACCAGGTTGCCCTAAGGAGGGGTGAACCAGCCCAGGTCGGAAACAGAGCAGGTCAGAAGGAAAAACTGTTTTCTCGATTTGTACCATAAACATCCCAATTCTTCCTGCTCCAAGATATATGCAAGTGCTATTTTTCTCTTTGTAAAGTTGGAGGCTCCTTCCACCCTTTCTAGTTCCAGTTTACTCTTTCACACTCTTCAGATCTTGGCCCAATTGTCTCTTCTTCGGGGAAGTCTTGCCAGGTCTCTGTTATGGGGTGATTTGGTGCTCCTGCAATATTTTGTGCCACCACATCCGGGGCTCTCATCACGGTGGCAAATTAACATGCATTTCCCATAGTGGATGTCATTTGTCTGTCCTCAGCATCTCGAGCATCTTGCCATGCATGCTACTTTGTTAGGCACAGTTGCTTGTTCTCAAGTGCTCATCAGCAAACAGATTCTCTTTATTTGAGGGCAGGGTCTTATGATGTAAAATAAGCTGTCCTGGAAAAGGCAGTCCTTTCTTCTGGGAGCTTTGATTGGATTGGTTATCAAATGTGTGGTTAGAGAAAAAGACTTTCAGAGAAGTGCTCCTTTCACTTTGTGACTAAATAAAGTTGGAGCAAATTCCTGGGGTACAATGCATTATCTCTTTTGCGTTTTATGGCAAATCTATGTTAAGCATGTGGGTGTCATCTCCAATTAATTGATTAATTAGTTAACAGACATTGATTGAACCTGCCTCCCCAATACATGGTATCATTTAAGTTAGAAATTAGAACTGTAATAAGAGTAAAACAAGGTAATGAGGCAAACCCCCCACAAATTTGGGATAGTTAGTTCCAAGAAGGCATTTCCAAGGAGGTAACATTGAACATGACATATGCAAAGATAGAAGAAAGATGCTATTCAGGTGTCAGAGGTAAGGGCACCTCAAGCAGAAGGGTCGGTGATAGTAAAGGCTGGGGGGCGGGGATGATTTTGCAGGTGAAAGAATGGCCGTTGGAATCCAGGCACAGGGAGAACTGCAAGGGTAGAGGCTGATGGAGGCCACATGGAGGCCTGGAATATATAAGTCCTCTGTTGCCAGGGGAGGGGTTAGTGAGTGGTAGGGGGTTGCCTCCACCCTTGCCACATCTGTAGACTTAGTAATTATGGAACATCTGGGACTTGACACTGACATGTTTAGAGGATGGGAGAGGGCGCCCAACCCAAGTGTCCAAGCGAGGACACCAGGTAAGTGAGACGACTGTGGGGTGAGGGCAGCTATAAAATAAGAAAAAAGGAACAAGGAAATAAAACATTCTCAATAAACCCTTGCTCTTACTATTAAAAAGCAAGCAGTCTGCAAAACTCTTAAAATAGTAAGTACTCGAACTATTTTCCTTATATGTAAAATGGGACTAATAATATTTTCTCTCTCCTAGAGTAGTTAGTTGCACGTATTAAATAGCCAACATAATTAGTAAAAGCCCGAGGTAGGATAGGTAACCAAGTGTTCTGAGTCCAGAGCAGCCTCCAGACTTATAATGGACACCATACACCCAACTCACAATGAGGAATGGAGGGGTGGTAGGACAGACGGAACGCAGGCACTGCCCAGTGGATACCTGAAGCATGTCTTTTATGAGCAAGCACATTTTAAAACACAATGTGGATGCTTCTTCGTTTATGATGGGGTCATGTCCAGATAAACCCACAGTAAGTTAAAAAGATTGTTTAGTTGAAAATGCATTGAAGACACCTAACTTGCCACACATCGTGGCTCAGTTTAGCTGCCTTAGACATGCTCAGAACACTTACACTAACCTACAGCTGGGAAAAACTTTCTAGCACAAAGCCTGTTTTATAATAAAGTGTTGAGTATCTCTTAACATTTATTGAATACAAGCAGTGTGGGCATATGGATACTTGAAATATGGTTTCTATTGAACATATATAGCTTTCATACTGAGGCGAGAAATAGTAAGTCTGACCATTCTTGTCAGGACCCTTTGTGTTAATTTTATCATAAAAATATTTCCTTAAAAATAAAATAGTTCTCATTTAAAACAAATTATTAAAAGGGAATTTATATTAAACCTGAATCGTGGATAAACCTTATGAATATTTTGATGTGATATGGCTTGACATCTTTCTGTGATACACTAACACATATATAAAATACTTAAGTTTATCAAAATCCTTTATTTACATACTTCTATGGTATTAATTATTATTTGAAAATATATTATTGTCTACCTAATACTTCAACATTGATACCATAATTTCTCTTACCCATCCCTTTTGTAGTCATTTAATTTTTAATTTATTATTACTACAACCAGTGTTGCATTGTATTCATTCATATGGCTATTATCATATAAATCATTAGAAATATAGGAGTTTTATTTATTTTTTTCTAGTTTGATAGAATTGAAATCTATGTAGATATTAATTGTACTATGTAAATAATATATAAATATCCACTTATATTTTTTTTCTTATTTTCTTTCTTATATTATTTACCACCCATGCCTAGATCAGTTCCTGGTTTGCAATAAGAACTAAATAATTATTTGTGGAGTGAGAGTCTGAAATCCTACTCAAAGGGTATGAGTAAATTTAAAAGAAAATGTTTTTGTCTTTGAAGGGATCAGCATAGTGCAAACACTAGGACTTTTGCAAGATAGAAACTAATCCAGCTTTAGCCTGTATGCCTCTGCAAGAAGGGAGGCCATGTGTACACACACTGTAAAACAGAAGACATCACTGTAAAACAGAAGACATCCCTAATTGCCCTGTGTTCAGACTGTCCTGGGGTGCATTCATTTCCTGATATTCACCAGAACACCAATCTTCACTTAACACAGTTAATGATATAATTTTTATTTTTAAAAGGGAATGCTGATGTTGCTACCAGCTTCAGAAGATGTTTCAAATCTGGTTGTGGAGTCATTCTCTTTCCAATTAAGCAGTGGGGGGATTCAATTACAAGCTGTGGGAAGCGAAGAGTTTGTGTCAATAAACCAGCAGTGGTATTAAGGGTGGTTGTCTGGTTTGCAAACATTAACAGCTTGAATCCTAAAGGCGTATGCTTTTGAAATTATCTAACTATTGCTTCTCATGTAGACAGGATTAAGAATACCTGAAACGCAGCCTGGGGTTTCCTTTGGAATCATTTTTTTATCCTTGAACTCACAGGGAATTTGCGCATTAAAGTAGCATATTAAAGGATTCACTGGGAGTTTATTAACGAGGTTAAAGCCATTTACAAAAAAAAAAAAAAACTGTCAGAAACCTATCCAGAAGAAGGCAAAATAATTTGTTGCGGAATCTGGTTAGGAAGGAAAAGGGGAAGGTTCATTTAATACATTTTTTAGAGGTGATAAGGCTTTTGAAAACACACACACAGAAACATACACACTACACAAAACAGGGACCTAATGTCTCTCAAAGTACCTGAGGATTATCAACAAACTAGGAAGTATAAAGTGCCTACTATGTCTCAGGTCCTCTGCTGAACGTCAGAAGTATAAATAGAATAAGCCTTAGTATCTTCCTTTAAGAAATGTGTAGCCCAGCTAATATCTATTTTCTTTTCTTTTAGTTTTATTCACTAACTAAATCATCATCATCCCTTTGCCAAAGAAATTAATTTTCTAAATATTTCCATATTCTATGTTGTCATCTTTTTTGTTGCTTTCTCACCTTGCAATAAAAAAAATTATTTTTTTTATAGTTGGATTTTTTTTTTTTTTTTTTTTTTTGTAGAGAGAGAGTGACTTTGTCACCCTCAGTAGAGTGCCGTCACACAGCTCACAGCAACCTCTAACTCCTGGGCTTAAGTGATTCTCTTGCTCCAGCCTCCCAAGTAGCTGGGACCACAGGCGCCCTCCACAACACCCGGCTTTATAGTTGGATTTGAAAGAATTTTTTGCTGATAGTATATACTGCTCCAGAGTATTCAACTTTCACGTCATCCCCTTTGGAAAGAAACTTTCCCTCTTATGTTGAACAGTTAATTTCCAACATGCATTTTTCCCCCAAATAAGCTATTTTTACCTACTTCCCCAGGAGGCTGAAAGCAATTCCAACTTCTTATAATTTATTACTCACTATTTGCTTGGGGAAGTGAACAATTCACCTGAGTGGTGTCTTTGGGAAGGGGAACCGAGCATGTCCAACTCAGACGTTTCCCTTCTTCTCTGCTCACATTTAGGGTAAAGTGGGCAAATCATATTGCTATGTAGTTTTAAGTTTTAATTCTGGAGTAAAATAGTAGCATGCCCATTTGCTCAGAGATTTAAAAATCACATTCTCTAATCTGCTTTTTTAGAAACAATGTTTAGGTTTTGACTTCCAGCTCTCTATTAGTTTCTCAAATGATTCCACACTGAAGGAAAGAGAAAAAGAGGATTTTACTGGGTGGGAGAGAGGTCCTAAACCACAATACATACGTTGAGCTGATAAGCAGCTGGTGAAGTAGGTAGATTTTACTACTGAATGTAGCTGATTTTTAAGGCAGACAGAACCATCTGCACTAAATGGCCCTTGAAGACATTCCTGGTTAGAAAGGCAAGACGTAGAAGAAACAAGTTGACAAGATGACTCTCCTTTTGGGAGAGCTGGGGAGGGCTGAAATATGCAAAGTATATTAAATCAGGGTTTCAAAACGTTAATCCAATAAGCTGACAGAGAATTGCTTCAGGCACCCAAGTATGAAAGTGAAGAATTTTGCTTTTGTATTTGTCATAATCGTCACCTTCTTTCCCTTCTTCTCCTTCTCCTCCTCCTCCTTCTGGATCTTTTAATAATTTGTATAGTTTAATACATTTTGATGTATTAAAATGCTATCTATGTCATTTTTCCCCAAATACATCTATATCTGCCTTAGAGTTCAGGAGAAGGCTTATCCTTAAAATAAACTTAGTGCTTTTCCAGGATGGAACATGGGAACTTTGTGTGAGTGAGTGTATATCTATGTGAGTGAACAGGTATGTATGTTTGTGAGTGTGTATGTTTCTGTGTGTGTACAAGCAAAAGCACACGCAGGTTTGGGCATGTGAGGACAAGGGGAAGCAAGAAACAGAATAGAGAAGGACTGAGAAAATTGCCTTTTCACCTTCTCTGTTCACAAAAGAAAAGTCAGTTATCTGAAATCAGTTCTATAAGTGATAGTGGTGAGATGAATAATAGCCTCCCAAAGATGTTTACATCCTGATTAATGAAAGCTCTCAATGTAGATTTTGCAGATATGAATAAATTAAGAATCTTGAGAGATTATCCTGGATTGTCTGGGTGGTCCCTGTGAAATCTTATAAGGGATCTATAAAAAAGTGGCAGAAGGGTCAAAGTCAGAGAAGAAAATGACAAATTGAAGCCAAGATTGAAGTGGTGTGGGGTATGGCCCTTCACAGCAATGTGGACAGTCTCTTTAGCAAAGACAAAGAAACCTACTTTTCCCAAGATCCTAATAGCCCTGCCAACCCATTTTAGATGACTGACTGAACTCCAGAACTATAAGATAATAAGATAATGAGTGTGTGTTGTTTTAAGCCACTATGGCTGTGGCAATTTGCTACAGCAGCAAATGGCAAACCAATAAAGAAATGATTAATGACTATGGGGTGGCACCTGTGGCTCAAAGGAGTAAGGTGCCAGCTCCATATGCCGCAGATGGTGGGTTCAAACCCAGCCCTGGCCAAAAACCGCAAAAAAAAAAAAAAAAAAAAAGATTAATGACTAAATGGTGAATTAATCAATGTTATACAATTGTTCTGATTTCTGCATGCATACTTATTTGTGATAACTAAATATACATCTCCATTTTGTACATAGGTGACCTTCCTAATAATGAATGCATTAAAATTTATAAAAAAAAAGGAACACAGATGAACCTTTTTACCACTGTTATACTTTCTACTGAGAATTTCTAGATTTTCAGATATATTCTCATCTTTGAAGTTTCTTGAAAACCAATAGGCAATGGATAGTCAATGTAAGCTTCCTAAGAAGAATCTATGAGAAATTGTGGAAGAGGATGACCCTTTTAATCTTCTACATAACAATTTAGTGAATGAATATTATAAAAAGGCTCTTAAACACAAAGTGTCCCACATATGGCCTAAGCCGAGGCTCAGGCAGAATAGAGGCAGGTTTGCTGTGAGGGTTTCTGTGACCATAACACGGAGCAAATGTGAAGGATTTATTCACAGACCAAAGGCCCGTTAAACACCACAGAGCCATTCTTCCCTAAGCCTTTCAGTTTGCCTTTTACATAAGGAAATACGTTTAATAGCTTATTCAGGAAATAATTGGATTTTAAAAACCCTAAAATTAATTATAATATAAAATTATTGCATTTTTCCTTAAACTAAATAGAGTAGTAAAATTTTGAGTGTCTTAACTAAAGCCATCTTTTTTTTCCCCATATAAAGTTCCATATCAAAGAAGTTCAGATTTTAATAGTTCTTAAAAGTCTCTTTTTTAAGAAACCCTAAACTTTACTATTATGGTAGAAATTAGATTATAAAATCAATCTAATATAAATTGAATCATTAATTAAGTCAATTTTAAAAGAAATAATTCAATTTCATTAAGGAATTGTTACACTGATATTACAAAGTGAATGGATTTCTGTAATTAAAAAGCATTGAATTCCATATGACCATTTATCTTTTCCCTTCTTTTAAGCATTTTGGTGAATTTCTAAAATGGAATTTAATTAAATGCTGAAACAAAGACGTAACTCAAAATTAAAATTCTATAGAAGATCTCACTGGCAAATCATCAAAGAAGGTTTCTTTTCAATACTTTAAACAAATATTTCTGCATTTTAGTCGAGAAATATATATATATACACACAATGATTAGAATGTATGTAATAAAATCACAGCTACTAAATCATTATTCATTATCAACGTCCCATCAAGTAAATAACCTTTATCTAAATGTCTCAAATGAATGTTTATTAGGTGATTGATATTTTTCTGGAGTTTAGACCCAGATTAATCCTGTGTGTTCTAGCATTAGTTTTGGTGTTCTGCAGATCTTACTGAAAGTATACCAGCCATTTGGAAGACCATAATTTTGAGGGAAGAGTTTATAAGGCCCAAGAGACTTCAACTTACCCTTTAAAGTGCTGTTGAACTTTGTCAAACTGTTAACAAAGTCTCAGATTCCTTATCTGTAAACAGAGAAACATCTCTCACATGGAGTTCTGATGAGGATTATATCACTTGTCAACTGTCCATTGCAAGACCTGGAACATTAGGCCGTTCGGTGAATATCTATTTATTTTCCCTTTTTTACTTTATAAGGTTGTGGAATTGTCACAGAAAAGGGAACATTTGACCTTTGCTAGATGGTATATGCTAGTGGGAGAGACGTTTTTCTATCTTGGCTTCAGAACTGTACACTGCAATTTCTATATTATGCAGTTTAAGTGGACATCTTTTAGATAAAAATAAGCCTTTGATGAAGCAGCTTGGACAGATGATTCATAAACCCTAAAAAATCTACAGACATATGCATGTGGATTAATACTGTTAAGAACCTCTACTGTTCTACCAATAAGTTTTACTTTTTTCCTTTTGCTATGTTTTCAATTTCTCTTTGTCTTCATTGATATATTCATTTGAATGACTTTCATCAGTAATTGCATCCACAGACCTGCATCTTTAAAAAGGCTTTGCCTGAGCCTCCTGTTTTCACTTCTTTCTAATAATTTGGACCACAGCAGCTAATTGCAGTGTCTAATTGTATCCTCAATTGGCTGATTGCACCCACAATTAGCTAAATATAAGCATCAAGCATCTTGGTACTTTCAATTTTATGCCTCAAAGGGAGCCCGTGTGAGAGGGTAGTTGGCAGTTGGCTATCTTCAGGAAAACAACTTCTCAGACTTGGAAATCTAGGTCTAATTTTAAAGCTTCCAAATATTTTCTAGTTGGCACAGTCCATAAACCTGGTAACAATTTTAGCTACACTTTCAAGAATATAAAAATCCAGATGAGTTGCAGAAAGGCCACAGTTTAAGAAAAATGCCAGTGGAGACCTGAGCTCTTATCTACCAGATCTCTCCTTTTGTTTGTGCTTGAGCATCTCATGGAATAACTGTCCTGACTAGTATGTGTACAGTCTTGGTGGACTGGGACAGGGGAACTGTATCTTAATCCCAAAGGAGATTTAATTCCCCTCTTCAACAATTTGAAAGTCCTCGTTTAGGAAATAGTTGCAACAGTGAATTTGAAATGCAGATACTCCTACAAAGCAGGTATCTTAAAAACTGACTTAGAACCAACGTAAATCCCATTCTGGAAGTCAGGTTGGAAATACCATAGGGATAGTAGCTTGGCATAGCTTGGGTTTGAACTTCCAAATAAGCTCATGTCTTGGACAGATGTGCCAAAGATAATGCTAGTTGATCCATCCCTTAAGGGAGAAATTAAGTCTCAGAGTTTTGTAAAGTTGCCTAGCAATAACAAGAATGTTTTTTCAAAAGCAAATCAAGAATCCTTTTATCTCTAGATTAGCAACAAAACAAAACAAAAGTTTGCCATACAAGTACCTAGAAATAAAAAGATTTGGATAGCCAGAGAAAAAGAAGGAAGAGAGATGTGAATGGGAGAATTTCACAGCCTGTCTGATTCTTTTAGTATGAGCAACTCCAAATTCCAAACCACTATGTCTGGCTTAGTTCTTGCTTGATGGACAGTGGCTTTCACTGTCTCTCTACAATGTGGAAATCCTAACTGGGAGGTGAACTAATTCTAGGCTAGGTGTAAGTCTGTGACTTCTAATATCCATTACGGATTAGTATTTCCGTAATACAAGCCATGATTGAAATATTCTTTAAATTTGAGCTGGATGAACAGATTTTAAAATTTATCCAGATACAGAAGTGATATACTTAATATGTTCTATCTGCTATTTATTCTTCTAGTACATTGGACTCTCACCACCACCATGTTATGGACTAGCCTCAATTCTTTATACATGAGATGAGGTAAAACTAATATTGTTTTTATAAGCTGAGGAGTAACAGATATTGGTAAAATAAAATAGCTTGATAAGTATGTTTAGGGTGTACAGGCAGGGTAAACATATAGAAAATTTGAAGATTAAAAATGCGAAAGAAATAAAAAGATAAATTTGTTCTAGAGTAAAGATACTGAAAGTAAAGAGAACAAAGTGAAAGAGAGAAGAAAAGGGGAGGTTAGCAGACGACTAAGTAAGTGCAATCATTTATAGGGGTATGGGGGGGATTTTGGCAAGGTTGTTATAAACAGGAATGTCTATAATGAGATTTTAATTTAGTTTGGGTATACAAAGGACAGTGTTACCTCCATGATATCTACTCTGTTCATGGAAAAATGTATAAATAAATCATGTGTTGAAATTAGAGAAAGGTGGGTTTTGTATCTGGTGCTACATACAATATTCAGAAAAAGGACTCAGTAACAGAAATGTCCATGGAAAAATAAGTTCCTGGGTACTTACGTAAAGTATAGGAGGCCTTTTGCATTTCCAATTCACAGACATGGGTGTTCCAGATAACCTTATATGAAAATCGAGGAGCTGACATGTTTCCAGTTAACATCTGAGTTCCACTCTGCTGAAGACTAATTCTGGTTCCACTAAGGATACAGAAATGTTTGTGAATAGAAGGCACTCCATTTTAGGAAGGAAACTGTTCAGGTCAAATACTAACAAAGCAAATGTGATTCAGTGAATGTCAGGAATGTGCACAACTTGCCATGGCAATAAAAAGAAATCTCAAACCTGAGACTAGTTCCTGGGGGTATTCAGAAGGTCCTTGACATAGGCCAATTCTTTACCATGAATTCAGGGGATAAAGCCTGCTGTCATGTGAGCCATAACTTCTGGGAGATACTATGCCAGACACAGGTCTGTGAGGGGGACAGAGCACTATCAAAGATTCAGCAGCTTCCTAGTCTATCTAGGATCTCTTTGAATAGTCGTCTTTTGATGCCGATCTCTTATCCCATTGGATCTTCATATTGGAAGTTTTCTAGGTAGGCTCTGAGAAATATGAGGTAAAAGCCTGTCATTTTTGAGATTGCAAAGTTTTAAAGAGTTTAGAAAGTTCAAAGGAGGTTTTCATGGCAATTTACTATTCTGAGCACTTTATCAGAAATGTACGGGATTCACAAATCCGTCACGACAGGAGTAATCTAAATAGTCCTTCTTTATTTCTTTGAGAAGCAACCTTGCTGTGGCTAGTGATTTGCTTTTTTCATCTAGGGGAGAAAATATTCTGCCTTTACCAGTAAGCATAAGGCTGTCATTTATTTCAGGGCATAATTTAAAACTCTTTAAATGCTTATTTTTAATTTTAATAATTTTGAAGGTGTTCATTTGTACATTAAAATTCAGGAAGCTGGCATAGCCCTCAGCTTACCTTCAGGGCACAAACTGTGTGCAAGACTTGCTTCTATGAGATAATTTGTTTCCTAATTGGCATCCGTTTGCTGAAATACAATTAAAGTTATTGCTCTAATATTAACATCAACATCTTGATTGCTCTATAAAATATGAATATTTATAAATTTTTTTCTTCCATGAAAGAGATCTCTTAGGCATTTTATTTTTTGGTCTTGTCAGTTTCATATTTATTAAGTTTTATAAGGAGGATATAGGAGAAGTTTTATAAGGCAGAGGTTTAAAACACTGACTACAGGGTTAGACTGTTTCGTCTCCAAAGAGCTGTGCAAGGTGTCATTGTTAAGAACATGTATTTGGATTTTTAAGTCTAATTGACTTGAAAAACCTGAAAATTGAATCATCTACTCTACCTACTTTGTAGGATCATGTGAGCTAGATGATTTTGATAGCCCCTATTGAAAAATAAAAATAGGCTCGTCGCCTGTGGTTCAACAGGCTAAGGCGCTAGCCACATACACCTGAGCTGGCTGGTTCGAATCCAGCCCGGGCCCGCCAAACAACAATGATGGCTGCAACCAAAAAATGGCTGGGTGTTGTGGCGGGCGCCTGTAGTCCCAGCTGCTTGGGAGGCAGAGGCAAGAGACTCGCTTGAGCCCAGGAATTGGAAGTTGCTGTCAGCTGTGATGCCACAGCACTCTATCCAGGGTGACAGCTTGAGTCTCTGTCTCAAAAATAAATAAATAAATAAATAAATAAATAAATAAATAAAAATAGTCCACTGGATTGGCACAGCCCTATAAGGTTTATAGTGGGTTTGTACCAATCTCAAGTGTCAGACTTAGTATTTCACTACTCTGAGTTCTTAGAGATACCACTGCAGGTTTGTTTGTTTTGAGAATGAACTGAAACTTCTATTGTGGCAAGATTATAAGAATATGAGAACATAATTCTATAGCTGTGTATTCAAAAAATGATTACTGTCTATCAGTGAAAATGTCTAGTTTACATTTATTCATCTATCAAATTCTTAATATATCTTTCAAACTGGAAAAGTAATCTGGGATATCATTCATAGTCAACATATTAAATCATAAGAAAATGCCATGTACTGTGGCTTGCTTGAGCTCAGAAACTCAGGAAACCAGGCTGAGAAAGAGTGAAATCCTGTCTCTACTAAAAATAGAAATGTCAGATTAACATTGTGGCAGGCACCTATTTTCCCAGCTACTCAGGGAGACTGAGGCAGGAGGATTTCTTGGACTCAGGAGCTTGTGTTTGCTGTGAGCTAGGCTGATGCCAGTGCACTCTAGCTTGGGGCAACAGAGTGAGACTCTGTCAGAAAACAAACAAACAGAAAAAAATGGAGGGGTCATGTATTGAAAAATAAAAGCCCCTTTCATGTTTGAATACTAAACTGGCCTCTCCAAAGGCAACTATAATTAGAAGTTCTTTCCTTTTCTCCTTGCTTTTTCTTTCTCTATCTTTCCTGAGTGATTATTTAAAATTACCAGGTGGGCCAAGCAAGGCAGGAATTTTAATGAGTTAGGAAGTTCTTCAAAGGTCCACTACACTTGTCATACCTAGAATAAAATGAAGAAGAGATTTGTGCAAAAGGTAGGGAGGATATTTGATGTGAGTATAAGATGCCAAGAGGAAAAGCAGAAGGTTATATATATGTGGTGGGGGGAGAAGGTGGTGACAGAGTGAGTGCCTGGCTGTGATGAGGAGAGTAACCACCACTTACATGAGTGAGGGGGAGACATGAAGAAAAATTCGTAATATGTAGAGTGGGGATCAATAAGAAATATACTGATTGTATATGAATATGAGATTTGTATATGTGTGTCTCTGTAAATAAATGTATTTCTAGCCTGGTCCCCTGAAAGACTATAAACTATAAGACAGAAGAGCAAAGGGCACAGTTAGTGCCCAGATCATGGTTTCTAAATGCTATTTCCACTAAACGGGATCACAGCTCTTTGGAAAATGGCTAATTCCAAGGATGAAGCAGGGGGAAAAGTATCAGAAAGCATGCCAGAAAATAAAAATAGTGATGGCATCACACAAATGCCACCTTCAAGGACATCCACTGGCCAAATCTGGATGGATTTCAGCATCATATTAAAGAATAAAAGTAACAAATTGAAACCCATGGACTAAAAATAATTTGTAAGAGTACTGTGATAAACACAAATAAATTAATCAAACATTTAATGTGGAATGGGATATTTATGTAATCTCATGATATCGCCCCACAAAAAGTGCTTATTATTTCAAATGGGAAAATAACTTTACTGAGGAGAAACCTGGAAACTTCTTTTAACCAACTTACTGAAATTAGCAACACCAGTTCTAGTATTCATTGACATTCAGTGCCACCTGAGAGCATAAAATGAGAACACAGCTTTGCTGTTATGGTACTGTGGCCAAGGACACATCGCCTGAATCTGATAATGAGGATTATTAGACAAAGCTAAATTGGGGAACCGTGTAAAATGTCACTACCTTATAATCTCCAAAAGAATCATGATCATTGATGTCCAGAAACATTATTCTAGATCAGACAATGAGGAGTTGGCAACTAAATGAAATGCAAGACTC
This sequence comes from Arctocebus calabarensis, assembly GCA_963573935.1. Taxonomy (NCBI): domain Eukaryota; kingdom Metazoa; phylum Chordata; class Mammalia; order Primates; family Lorisidae; genus Arctocebus; species Arctocebus calabarensis. The sequence continues at coordinate 18,707 of CAUYON010165340.1, forward strand.
TGATTGGAAATATTTGCTACAAAAGACTTGTTGAGACAATTGGTAAAACCTGAATATAACTCTGGAGAAAGTTGACGTGTCTGAAGTTTGAATGCTAATCAAATAATAAAGTTAATGTCCTGATTTTTATGGTTCGGTCATGTTAAGTAGGAGAATGTCTTTGTTGTTAGAAAATAATTATTCAAATTTGGGGAAATCGACTCAAAATGATTTTAAGAAACTCATTTTACTGTTTTGCAACTTTTCTCTGAGTTTCAAGATAAAATGTAAGAACAAAAATTCTAGTTATTTTCTAGAAGTATTAATAACGTCTCCACATGAAAATAGTTGTATTTTTAAAGTAGTTATATGTTCCTTTTCATATTTTCAAATGAATGGGTCTACATATATGCTATTTTTCACTTGAAATTTTTCTCCTAGGGGTGATCTTGGCAATTGGTACATGTTAACATATGTATCAGGCATTTAAAACTACTCATTTTTTTTTTTTAACTAGGAAATTAACCATCTGTTTTCTTTGTATCACAATTCTGAATAAAACTCTATGGTCATATTCTGATCTCAGTAGAAAAATTTTGACTCCTTATGGTTTCCGTATCTTTCTTGGGCTTAGGAATATGTTCATCCGAGACTTGATTTAACTGAATTAACTTCTTTTTTTTTTTTTATTAAATCATAACTGTGTATATTAATGCAATCATGGGATACAATGTGCTGGGTTTATATACAATTTGAAATATTTTCATCAAACTGATTAACATAGCCTTCATGGCATTTTCTTAGTTATTCAGAAAATGCGTTCAGACATTTATATTCTGCATTTAGTAAGTTTCACCTGTACCCTACTAAGATGCACCATAGGTGTGGTCCCACCAATTACCCTCCTTCCACTCATCCTTCTCCCTCCCCTCCCCTCCCTTGTCCCTTTCCCCATATTCTTGGGCTACAATTGGGTTATAGCTTTCATATGAAAGCTATAAATTGGTTTCATAGTAGGACTGAGTACATTGGATACTTTTTCTTCCACTCTTGAGATACTTTTCTAAGAAGAATATGTTCTAGCTACATCCATGTAAACATGAAAGAGGTAAAGTCTCCATTTTTCTTTAAGGCTACATAATATTCCATGGTGTACATGTACCACAATTATTAATCCGTTTGTGGGTTGATGGGCAATTGGGCTTCTTCCATGATTTAGCAATTATGAATTGGGCTGCAATAAAAATTCTGGTACAAATATCTTTGTTATAAAGTGATTTTTGATCTTCTGGATATATACCTAGTAGAGGAATTATAGGATTGAATGGCAGGTCTATTTACCTTTTTCTGAGATAAATTTAATGTGTTTGTGCACATGTGAATGTGTGTTTGGAAAGAGAGGAAAGAGAGAGAGAAAGAGTGACAGAGACCAAAATATCGATACTTTCTTTAATTGTTCAGATCACAAAAGTTAAAATAAAGAACACTGGATGGTTTAATATCTACAGTATTGATGGCAAGATACTCCCTAAGGGCTATGATTGTTTGAATCCTTTCTTGGGCATTATTCCTTAGTCTTTAAATACCTGGTACTTTTTTTGTCTGTATTCTAGGTATGGCTTGATAAATGCTGAATACAGGATAACTACATTCAGAAAAACCATGATTCTAGTGAATGTCAAATTAATATTAGCTCCTCCTTGGGGTAACAGGTGCATTCTGTGTGTTAGAGTCAGACTTTCACAGGCAAGATGTGGAACAGCAGTAATTGAAGGCCCCTATGAGACTTCACTGTTTCAGTGATCTCTCTATATTTTCCATTTGCTAGAATCTGCCTATCAGTGCTTCAGTCTCATGCTTCCTGTCCTTAACAGGTCAGAAATTCCAGGGAATTATGGTATTTCAGAGAAACCCTTAACCTTTGACTGTCAGCAGTTGGCATCACATGAAATACCCTGGTTTTCTTACTCCTGTGAGATGTGTGAAGCCCGAGTTTTGCAGTTTCTCAGACATTCCTTTTGAGATTATGCTCCAATTGCCCAATATATTCTTTCTTCTCACTTCTCCACAGCCTGTCAATGTTCTCTGCACCTGCAAAATAAACTACTTGCACTAAAATCTTAGTTTAAAGTCTACTTCTAGAGGAGTTCTTTTGGGGTTTTGTAGAATATTTTTGCTAGCCCACATATGGGTCTTGGAAGAAATATCTCTTTTAGGCATTTGAATGTAGCTCCTTATGCCATCAGATTGATTAAAAGTATTGGGCGATAGGATTCCAAGGCCAAGTATATCAAGATCATCTACTGACCACCACAACTATTTCTCATGGAATTTGAAATTCCACACTATGACCACTTCCACATCTTCAATAACTAGGAACTTAGGGCCTCTTGAGTCACATATTTCTACTTGTTAAAAAAACATTTTTTGTTTGTTTGGAGATGGAATAAGATTTTCTAATCTTCCTTTGAGGACATCAAATAATTTTTATCTTTCTTGCAATATCAACCCTTTCAATGTTTTAAGACAAAGATTGAACCTTCTCTCAAACTTTTACAGACTATACATTTTCAGTTCTTTCAGCTTATCCTCATATAAAATCACGTGAAGACATTTCTTGATCTTAATCTTTCTCTGCTGAACATGAAAAACAGTGAGCCAGTGTAAGTGAGAGGAACTCTGCTTAAGAATAGAGTAGGCCTCTCACCTATGTTCTATGCACTGTAAAACTGAAGGTTTGGCCAAAAAGGATAATATTAGCTTTTTATGCCATTATTTGATCTGGAGACAATTTTACCAGGTCCTCATATAACCCCATTGGTTTTGTTGTTCAAATGGCTACCCAGAAGCCAGTTCATGGATTTGCCTCCACCATTGCCATTCTTCACAGCTGTGGTCCCCAAGCCCCAGGCCATGGACCAGTACTGTTAAGAAATGGGCCGCCCCACAAGAGGTGAGCATCAGGGGAGCAAGCGAAGCTTCACTCATCACTTGTATCACCACCTGAGCCCTCCCTCCTGTTGGATCAGCAGCGGCATTAGACTATCATAGAAGCATGAACCTTACTGTAAGCTGTGCAGGTGAGGAATGTAAGATGTATGCTCCTTATAAGAATCTAATGCCTGATGATCTGAGGTGGAGATGTAATGTGCTTGAATCACCTTGTAACCACTCCCTGCCCCCAGTTCACGGAAAATTGTTTTCCATGAAACTGGTCCTTGGTGCCAAAAAGTTTGGGGGCCACCACTGCTGTACAGAGAAACAGATGACAACACTATTGTGGTCAAGAAATTCCACATTATCCCTAGGAATAAAATGTAATTCTTCTTGTTTTAACCAACTTTGAGACCTATGCTTTGTCTAATCCTACTAACTACAGGAAAATCAAAGGAGCAAAAGGACCTTGTAGAATGTATGCTGTGGGGATGAGCTTGCCCATAGCAAAGCAGAGAGAGCAGCCAAGGAAATGAAGCCTCACCGCAGGCAGCAAAACTTTCTGAGCGTCAGGATAGCATCATCTGCAGGGACCATGAGTATTTGTAGATAAGAGTATCACAGTGTTTTACTTAAAGTGAGAAAAAATCCTTGCAAATACATCATGATATCAGCAGTTCTTTTTATGCTAGATATTTGAGGCTGACTCTTAGAAATATTGCCACTGAGGATGACATTTGAGTGATGAAAAAATCAGGGACAGGCAAAGCATTAGATAGGTGAGGTGAGGTTAGTGGGGCAGCACCAAGGGGACATGTTCTACTGAGCCTGTGTAGTTTAATGAGGTTTTGAGGAGAGGAATAAATAGACAGGCAATGTTTCATACTCTTGAGTTTAATTCCTATAAGAGAGAGAAAGACAACAAGAGATAAGTTTGCACTTGTGTTTAGAATACTTGCATTTTAAAAAATTTTTCTAAGGACGTTTGAGTCTTAGAGGAAGGTTATCCCTTTTTCTTCACTTATAGTCAGAATATCCAGAAGCAAAAAGACAAAAATAAAAATATAGTGGGCAAGTGTGGATTGACTGGTGCTGGAATGTTTTCAACCTAGCATCATTGCCTTCCTCCTCTATTACATCTTCTTTGCATCTGGGATGGTTTGGGTCTCCCATATGTAATGCTCAGTTCTGGACAAAGCATTTGAACAACATTGTTGGCAAAAGGAGCCAAGCTCAGCAGAAAGAGACAAGAATCACAGCATGACTCCATAAAACGACCAGTAGAGAAAAGTGGAAGGCATTCTGTTCTTTAAATACTTAGTTTACACAAACCTATGTGATAGAATATGGAAAAAGTTAAATAATTAATATATTGAATTTATTTGCATTTTTTTTGGATGCAGCATTACGTATGGGCACTATTACTATCTGTAGTAAGAAAGACTCTTCCTTCCTAAAATGTAATAGGAGTTCAGTAAATGTTAATAACATGTTTCTTATTTTCATATAAAATGGAAGTCCAGTGAGGGTGACTGAATTCCTTACATTGATATTTTATAAAACTATTCTTTACAGCATGCATTTCACTGTTTTGAGATTCTTTTTTCCTTGTTGGTCTTTACCAACTTAATGATCTTTACCAGACCATAAATTTCTTTCCTGAAGTTGACATCATTGCTGAATTGCTAACATCTTATAGTACCTGGCACATCATAACTCTTAAGAAAATGCTGAATAAAATGCATGAATAAATGAAGATCCTCTAACCTTTGATTAGAGTCATCAGATGAATATATTTGATGATTCGTTTTCAATTTCTATTTATTAAATTTTTCAGATTTAGGTAGTTTTAGGTACTTTTAGATTAACAGATAAAGTTATTTCCTCTTCTATCTGTATTTTTCCTTTATCTCCCCTCTCCATCCTATGAGAAATGGTTCCTTGCTACTCATGGTTGCTGCTTTTTTTGCAGCAAGGTGGAAGTTTGTCTGAAATACATGGAAACTCACATACCATGACTCAAGAGATTTCCCGGCCCCATAAATCCAAGCTGGTTTCTAGAATCTGGGAATTATAAGCTATATAATTCAATGACATCTTTGCTACAAATTCAGTTTTTAGCTAAACTAGTTTCTCTTCTCACATCCACCTCTCTGAATTATGTTCCCTGAGAATTAAAACTTTACTTTCTCGGTATAATTATACGCGTCAGACACACCTGCCAGTTACTCTGACGGACGTTACATTGATCTCATTGTTAGTAGTTAAAGTCCCAAGTAATAGTGTGCCAGGGCAGCTATGGAAGAGTTGCTAACTGTATTCTTTATTTTTTAGTTATCTTCAATTACATATTAATTCCAGGGCTGTTAACATTTGTGTCTGCCTACATTTGGGACAGTTACGTTCAGATATATGTCATTAGTACTTTGTTAAATCTAAACCTCAAAACTGTTACTGTCCTAAATACCTAGAGGCATTCTTCTTTGATCTGATGTTAAATAGTCACCCAACAACCCTAAAACAGATTAGGGTGACTTGGATTTTTTAGGTTCCTCTTTGAGGTTAGCCTCATTTATTATGAGACTATTATGTGCTAGACATGTTCACACATCATTTTAGAGAGTTTAAAGAATTTTCTCAACACTAGAAAGCCAGTATGTAGTAGAACCTTAAACAGGTATTTTACTGTCATGAATTAATACATTCTCTCCCTAATATGGCTATATCTGACAAATCTTTAGGGAGAATGTGAAATACAATACTATATAAGCCTATGTGACAATTTTATATAAAACTGATGTTTCAAGTTTGTTTGGGATTGTGTGTGCATATTTTAAACCAGCCCTGACAGACTCAGATGTATTTCTTGCATTGTATTTGTTTTCTTATATGCTTTATGAAAATACTTACTTGAATAAAAAACATGTTTAAAAGGCAAAGGTAGTCCCAGTAATCAAATGGTCTTTATAAGTAGAGGATTAAACATCATACTTACTACAACAGTCACTAACATCATAACTCATCTGAGGAATTACTGAGAACAAGACATTCTCTCCTGGCAAACCTGGAGATCTCTTGTAACTTGGAAGGCAAGCCCCCAAGTATCTCAGTAATCCTGGAGGAGCAAAGTTCACTCCTATAATAGCAAGGCTATTGTTAAGCATTAAGCATTTTATGACAAGGATTAGTGGAGAGTAATTGCATTTAGTATTTTGGAGATCATTTCCTTACCACCCTTGAAGATCATTTCCTTGAGTCCTTACATCAATGAATTCCTTACATTGATATTTTATAAAACTGTTCTGTACAGCATGCATTTCACTGTTTTGAGATGCCTTTTTACTTGTTGGTCTTTACCAACTTAATGGTCTTTGCCATATCATAAACTTCTTTCCTGAAGTTCACATCATTTCTGAATTGCTAACATCTTACAGTACCTGGCACATCATAACTCTTAAGAAAATGCTGAATAAAATGCATGAATAAATGAGGACCCCCTAACCTTTGACTGGAGTCATCAGATGAATATATTTGATGATTCTTTTCAATTTCTATTTATTAGCTTTTGGCTCTGTACTCTGTTGGCACCTGTGAGATCATTTCCCCAAGCACACAGCCCCTGCATGTCTTTGCTTAGT